>JAQIWZ010000103.1:0-29671 GCA_034697245.1 Malaconothrus monodactylus | reverse complement strand
CATTGATAACAAATGTCTTCAAAAACATAATCATATGTTTTGTATTTGAAATAAAAATCATTTGATTATTAATTTGTTTACAGAAAAAGATAATAAAAATGTTTAAAAAGATATAAAATAGCTGTCAATGAGTTTGCAGTCAATGAGTTATACAATTGAATGTGATTTATATATAAAATATATGAATAAATGTCAATAATTAGTGTTAACGACATATCACTAACTTATGAGTCATTCAATTATCAATTATTATAAGTCTTTCAAAATTATTCAAAACAATTATTAAATAAAATCTAATGACTATTGAATTGATATTAATTTTTAGATTTAAAAAAATATTGATTTTTATAAAATTGTTAAAAAAACTGTTAAAAAAGTGTTTTAAAAAACGATTGAATGAATGAATGAATGATTGCTTACCTTTTTGTATGTTTTCATATTAAGCGATGCCTTTATTTTTATTATAAAAATATTTTTGTTGTTATTATTCTCTAAAATACATATCAATAATAATATTAAATATTAAAGCAAATCAATAATTAAGTGAATAGTGAAAAGAATTTAAAACAAATCTAATCCTAAAAGAGTGTGATTAGAAAAAATGTTGATCTCTTTTATAGAGTATTTTTGCTAAAGAGAAGTGTTATGTTATGCGCACTAATGGCTCGTTATATAAACTTATGATATCTTTTGCAACTCTGACTCAACTCTGACTCTATTCAATAGCTCCGCCCATTCGTGAATTGTGTTCACTTCTTTTTCATTGATCTAATGCTAGAATTTAATGCTTCGCTTATAAAACAAACACAAATACAAAGAATAAACTGGAAACTAAATTATTGAACGATTTTTGTTTTCAAACTAATATTAATTCTTATGTTTGAATACATTTTATAAACAAAAAACTAATCAATTGGTCATCAAATCAATCATTTATAGGAATATATACAAGAATATAAAGAATATTTATAGGAATATAAGGACACAGTTATCAAAACCTATAATAGCTTTCAATATTAATAATGATTATTTCCAACCAAAAAAACTCAAAATTACATCAAGAATTGCATAAAATTCTTAGTAATTCTTGTAGTTATAAAGCAATTAAGTTATGTCTCTCTTAGAGTTAACAAATAATGAAGAATATTCTTTGAGACTAGGGCAAGCTCTAAATCAATAGTATTTGGCTTAAGTTGACTTATGTTTGGCTTTTAATAGTATGAATGCAATGATTATGAATCCTAGAAACGGATCAAAAATTTGAAAACAAACAAATAAATAGCTCAGGAATGACACCAAAACTAATATATATGACGAACACTTACACTAACTTTTGTTAGCGTAACACAAATTGTCATTTCAGCAATAAAACTGTAACACTAGATATGGTGTAGTTGAGAGTTTGGGCTTTAATAGTTCATAGAATAAGGTTAATGTAACGAATTTTATATCGAATATTACGCTTTTCTTCTACTAATTTTAATAACTTTTTTTAATAATAATTATTTTTTATGGCATACAATAAGCTCTTTTTGTCATAAATTGAATGCATTTATTTGACATTTAATAGCAGTGCTATAGTTTGTCTGTCTTTTAATTTGATTCATTAATCAATAATGAAAGAATAATATGAAAGAATAATCATTTGGTACATATATTTTTCTAATTAAGCTCTTCATTCAGAATAATTAAAGAAATATGAGACAAATTTCATTAAAATTGAGTTCAGAAACCATTGTAATCATAGGATTTATTAAATTACTGATCGATAAATTAGGTTTTGAAACTATTCACTCTATTTTTAAGGACTAGAATCCAATTATTCTCGAAATTAGATATCATTATATGAATTATTTGACTGTTTGACAGTTATGTGACAATTAAAAAAAGGGATTTTAAATAAAAATTGTTGCCATTAAAATATTCACATTTTGAAATCAAATTTGTTTTATTAATTCATGAACAGAACTAAATGTATAATTATCTAAAATCTGTTTACCTTATATTAGATTTGAAGTCAACGCATTTTAAAAGTAGATTCAATTATAAATTTACAATAAATATAATTATGATTTGAGAATTGAGTTTTGCACAAACATGAAAAAAATAATTGATCGAAGAATTCATATGATCCGAATTTATGAAAGAGCTTTCCCAACAGTCACCTGATTCTTAGCTAAAAGATCCAATCATCAATGGATATGAAGCCCATAGCAACCATGGCCTTCCTCTCCTCCACTGTTCTCTTCGCTATTCTCTCTTTACTATCTCTCTCTCGCAGTCGCTAAAAGCTAACCAAAATATAGTTCACTACAACTCTAGTACTAAAATTCTTAACGTAACGCACGAATAACGGGATTGAAACTGAACGAAACAAAAACAAAGTCGGAACTAAAGCTAACCTACAGTTTGAATGATCGATATTTGTTAGCGCGTAATTCACATTTCAAGAATTTTTGCTTCATTTTTTCTTAAACATGATATTTGAAGGATTAATTAGTTCGCGGCTCGTGTTCTTTTTTAGCCTTTCAAACATGACAGTCGTCCTTAAGCTCAACTTTGAAAGAAAGAAAAACATTTCACGCATTGATTCCATTTTGAAATAATGGAGACTTTCAGTTCATATTCTTTCTATTGTTATTCAATAAATTGCAAATAGAAAACAGGATTATTCGTAAACATAATACAATTGTTATGAGCAAAGCATGACTCTAATGCTAAAGAGTAACTTTCCAGGGGATATATTCTATATATTTCTATATATTCTTAAAGTTATCACATGATTGACAATTGGCAATGAAGCCAACCAGAGAACTCTCTCAAAAGCCAACATATGTTTAAATGAATTATCACTATTTTTAGTTATACTAAATCAAACATTGACAATAACTTATTAAAGTCTATATCTGTGTTCCACTCACATGTGTGAAAGTTGTTTGAGTTATTATTTCTATTGAGTTCCTAAACTTTTTCCTTATTTATTGTTATTATTTAGTAATAATGAACAACTTCTTTGTTGAGTTCATTGACTTTGCGCAAGTTTTTTGCTGAATTCATTTATGTTCTAAATAAGTCTTATTTTATTTGAAAAGATATTCTTCCGCATACACTTAACAAGTTTTCAATTAATTATAAGTTTACTATTTTCAATGTTTGTTTGCCAAGAGAAACAAAATTTAATTCTAATAACAAAATAACAATTGATATACTAGAGATTCATAAGGCCTTTAATTAATTGCTTTGAGGTTTTTTGCATTCAACTTTTTTAGAAAATTTTACACTTTTCAAGTATGCTTTCACTCATTGATTGTATGCATAACTTTAAATTTTTAATATAATTAGTAATTAACTCATGCGATACAATAACTCGTTATCTCTCATTCACTTTTGCAAACAGATAACTGGTTATTGCATCGCATAAGTTAATTATTTATATCTATTAAAATTGAGAATAAACAACACCTACTCTACACCTCAATCAAAAAGCATGTAATTCATCAATTCAACAGATAGTTTACTTACGGAACTGCATATAAGAGTACATTAACCTTCCATTCAATCAGCACTTCTAAAGTCTTGTGATCCAAAATATTTTTCGAGAAAATACTTATATAAAGCAATACAATAACCCTGAACTTGGGTTTAATCCAATGATTCGCACAAAACGTTTACATTTCATAAGTCAACTCAGTTTAAAAATTATCAGAAATCTAAAGATTCTTCACTTCATTTTTGAATGTAATCTGATATGAATTGAAAGAAACTGTAAATTTAAAAACGCAGTGCATTGAGTGCATAAAATGATAATAAAATGGGTTTTAATGTGAGTTTTATCCAATAAATTATTTGATCATAAATATAATCTTCAGATGGTCTACAATCGAAATAGAGCTAAAATAGGGCAATGGGTCAGTTCCATGTCATAAATTTGATTTATTTTCACTAAATTCACATACTTTCCTGCCCTACAGTTGTATAAACTCTATTATATTCTTATTGTTTGATTGGGAATAACTTTTGAATGAAAGCAAGAAGTCATTCATTGCGTTTTCAGATTATTCCGTGACTATTATTTTTTATTGTTATAGTTAGAAAAGTAATCAAATTCCAAACTTTTGCAAATAATTCAAATGAAAGAA
This sequence comes from Malaconothrus monodactylus, assembly GCA_034697245.1. NCBI lineage: Eukaryota > Metazoa > Arthropoda > Arachnida > Sarcoptiformes > Malaconothridae > Malaconothrus > Malaconothrus monodactylus. The sequence goes on along the minus strand of JAQIWZ010000103.1, from coordinate 25,532 downwards.
ATACAAAATGATAACTAAAAAGAAACTAACAAATAGGCAATTATTATGACACGAATTTTGCACTATTGAAAAAAATAGTAATAATAATAGTAATAATAATTGTGCAAAACTTTTAGTGAATTTCCAAAATTTATTGATTTATTTCAAAATTTTAGAAAATAGGTTATAATTCAAGGCTTCATAGATTAAATAAGAGATAAAATCTTTAATAAATTACTTGTTTGTATAGATTTTTGTCAATCAAAAATTGTAACTATTTTCGAAACGCTAAACCAATTTTGTTAATTTTATTAATATATATATTTTGTTTGCAAGAAAAAAAAACTTCGAGAAATCAATGAAATGACAAATGGAAAGAAAATAAATGGAAGTTGTTATTAATGGATTAAGGATTACATGGCCTTAACTTTCAATTGTTTCATTTTAGGTGCCTTTTTCTTCAATTCTCTGCGATATTCCTTCTCTTCCCATTTCCTTTGCTTGTCCGGGTCCTCTTCGTTCAAGATTTTCTCTTTTTCCGCTCTTTTTCTTTCTTCTCTTTTCATTTGCGCCACTTCTTGTCGTTGAGCGTGAGTTGTTTTGAGGAAAACTTCTTCGACTCGTTGACGATTTCTTTCTGCTTTCAATTTTCCTTCTCGGCTGAGTCTAAATCTTTTGACTTTTTCAATTGAATAAAATACTAACTGAAGCAATGGTTTCATTTTCTCGATTTCGTTTAAATCTCGACTGCTATTGCTCGGGACTAATTGTTTCAAACAAACAAATCATTTAATAATTTAAACAATCAAAAAATTTGAGTAATAATAGAGAATATAATTCTTACAATTGAATGCAAAAATCAACATTTTCTTAACGTCTGGAAGTTTTGTTGGTTGAGTATCTCTAGAATTGGTTCGAGAATAAAATAAAATAAGAAATGATTAGTAAGTCATTAGAACTAATGATTAATGATTAATGAGTGATCCCATACTCGGCTAATTTATATCCTGAAAACTGATCTGAAAAGTGAATGTAATCAATACAATCTTCATGTTTCTTAAGTAGTGAAATCACTTTAGCGTCCAACAAAACACTGGCTGCTTCTCCGATCTCATTAAGCAAAACAAAGGTATCTCCAGACACACCATATTTTTCGGGAGTTTTCCGTTCGGGACAAAATGTGTTCTATAAATAATTATAAAACAAATATTTATTTTGATAATCAATTTATTACAAAGCACTCACGATATCATTCATTTCTTTTGCAAGTCTCGGAGCTGTCTTTTTATTAGCGATACAGAAGACATAGCTGTCCATTGCGTCAGAATTTAAATAAACTTTAATTATCTGTTGAAATGAATTTTAAAAATATTTTATAATTGAATGAATTGAAGAATAATTTTCTAATCAATAAAAATGGCGTACGATTTGGTCTAAGGCTGGCTTAATATATCTGGAAATAACGTTAACCAAGTCTTGTCTCTTAAGAAATCTCAACTCAACTAACATTCCTTCGACACAAACTCTTCCACTACACCATAAGGTGAACACACTTTCCGTTTCTTTGATAAGTCCCGCGTTTTCGATCTCTTTTTTGCCGTCGTCTCCGACGAGAGCGAAATTAGAGTAAAGAAGTTCTTTATGGACATCAAACCAGGTGTTGGCCATCTTCTGGTTCTTATTTCTTCCGGCAATAAAATTAACGAAATAGACGACAAGTCCGGCAATCATTAAGAACTCGAAGTAATAACTCTCCCAATTGCTCCTCAAATGCAATGGAACTGATGTTATTTTAAGGTCTGGTTTCTTATTATTAGACCTTTCGGTCGACTCTTTTTTATCATTATTTTCATCAAAATCTGAAACATTTTCAAACTCTTCGTCGTCTTCTTCGTCCTCAAGCGTTGATTCGCTTTCGTCGGAATCTTTATTAATAGTATTTTTCCTCAAAGTTTCTTCATTTTGTTGATTGGAATGAACACTATTTTGACTAATTTTATCATTAGTTTGATGACTAACAGCGTCCAAATCGTCGTCCAATTCTTCAAATTCAGCGAATTCGTTGTCTTCGTATTGTTGTTGAGATAGTTTAGCGTTAACGCCAACACAACATATCTCTAATATTAGAGCCAATAATAAATTAAAGGCTAATATCAATGATATAAAGTTTGAATATTTTCGTCGATTATTCGATAAAATAAACCCCATTTTTATTACAATTATTAAATCGTTTTGATTTTCCTCAATATCTAAAATATCACATGTTTTTAATACCACTTCTAGTGGTATTTCTCAGTCAATAAAAACAGTCTCTCATAAGACCGGCCTTTAAGGCATTTAATATTAAATAACAAAAAAGGCGCGATATTTGAATATCTATTTAAATGTTTTTGATGGCTATTAAATGATAAATGAATTGTAATTTCTCAAACATTGAGTCAATAAAAATTTATTAAATTCTTAGAATTTGTTTTACAAAGAATACAATATTTAAATTATTTGTGTGCGTCTCAAATGATAACGAATTTGCTTAAATTTTTATTGATTTATTTTAAGTTTTGTTATTTTATTTGAAGTCAAAACTCAAATTTTCACATTAGATGTAAAAGAAGACATATATTGTTGGGCGGACTCATTATAGGTTTTACAATAAATCTAATATTAGCTAATTTGCAATTATAAATATCGATAATCATTAGATTTTCTTCAATGAGAAAAACAATTATTGCTTAGAATTAGATTTTGCAGAAAAATATATGATTGAAAAAATAATTTAAAACAAATAAATATATATCTAATGAAATCTGAAACAAACTTAATGCTAATGAATCAGATGGTTGTATTGGAAGAGAGCTTAGCGTTTGCGTCTAAAGACATGCATTTACACGAACAGCCGGCCACCGGACAATTTACGTGATCATTAAACCATTCGATTATATGAGAGGCGTGTCCGCCGTGTCTACAAGTTTGACACCACGTAAACCACGAAGAGAACTGACTTAACTTTCTTTCATTTTTATCAAAATTGAGTCCAGGCCTCCAATAAGATCCGGCTGGAGTTCCCATTTGTGTCAAACAAAGTGCACATCGAGGCAATGGTTTGCGACACGACGGACAGCTCTGAATGCGAGTCTTATTAGTAGACGGAGTGCTAGAGCTTCGGTTATATTGATGATGAGATAATTGCTGTTGATATGTCTCCTGAGCCTTAACTGTTTGAGATCTACTTATATAGGAAGAGATGGGAAGACCGCAATAGTTGCAACTCACGAATATTTGCTGTTTTGGTTCTTCCAAATGAAATAACGCATTATACCATTCGATATCGAATTGTGATCTCACGTGCCAAAGACGCCAACAATCCAGAAGTTGTCGATAGCTATCGATCCACATTTTGGCTCTTGGGCTTTGACATATAGGACTTGGAAGCGCTCGAAGTAATATCAAACTTATAGTCTGCACATCACTCGTCGCTTCAATATATCGCGCAAATAAGTCGAGGCCTTCATTAGTAATACCAGTCAATAGAATGCCTCTTAAATCTCCGCGTTCTGTCATATAACGATTCAAGTAATTTAAGTATTCGCAAAGCTATTCAATTAAATTTTCAATTAGTTCATTAAGAATTATGGCATTAGATTTCAAATAAATACCAATGAGTCCGACAAATATATAGAGGCGAACGCTATTCTGTCCGAAACGTCTAACTTAAAGTCGTACTAAATTTATAAATTATATTTTCATTTAAATTATTAATATTGTGAATGAAGTTTTATAAAATAACTCACAATAATCTCTGAATAATTTTCTGAATCACTCGTTAAAAACGTGAAAATAGCCTTTAAATAAGGATCTGAGAGTTGAGATTTAATACTTTGACACATTTCTCTCCACAAAGAATTAGTATCTCTTGTATATCCAGACAATGCCAAAGCTATTGCACTCAAGTTCATATTAATACTTTTGTCTTTTCCGTTCTCTGCAGCCATTTTCAAAGTATTTATAGCTTTTTTGATTTTTCCACCCCCGAAGATAAGTACAGCTGCAGCGCGAGTGTATTTAGACTGACTTACTAAACTCTGAATTAATGAAGCATTTTGTGAATCTTCATCAAAATTTGAATCCCATCCGCAATGCTTTAATGCTCTTTTTCTGTACAATTAATCAAACGATGTAATAGTTATTGTGAAAGTTTCCCAAAAGTTATTGAAAGAAAGAATATAAGAATTCACTGAATAAGGAATACAATTACCTGTCGTTACTTTTATAATACTTTTTAATTATATTGTTTGTTAAGTTATTGCTTGAAGAATCATTGCTATGGGAAAGTATAACTTCACTTCGATTTGTTAATTGAGTTTGAGATATGTCTGTTTGCATTAATATAGAACGGATGCCATAAAGTCTTTCAGGATTATGAGCGTTGAATAGATCTTCTTTACTTGTTATCGAAGAATTTTTACTTAATAGTAAAGTATTTTTGTCTTCAAAAATAATATGAGACTCTATCCATTTCCAAACATGATAAAGATCTGAATCCAAAGGAAACATTTGCCACAGTTTTTCATTCTTTAATATTAGAAAGAAATGAGAAACAAAATTATTTGAAATAAATTATTTGAAAATAATTCATTCATTGACTTACAGATAGTCCATATCCACCTAAAGCTAGATTTCTCATTCTGACAGCGATGTCGTCGATATTTTCGTAAACCCTATCTCTAGAATCGATGCATTGAAGTATCTTTTTTCCGTGCGTCCAAACGATCTCAGACACAGGCGACCAGTTCTATGAAGAAAATATGACTTTATTAACATCTATTATGAGATGCGATAAAACACTTTCGCTCAATAAGGAAGCAATAGCTCTGACATAAAGTATAATAAAATGGAAAAATTAAAATTAAATTATATGAAAAATACAAACCAAAGTAATGCGATCAACAACAGTGAAGTCACGCAAAGAACCAGTTGGTGTGACAATTATCATTCGAGATTCATGCGTCGGATGCCATGCAAATGAAGAAATCACATTTTGATTTGGAACTAATGTTGAAAAAATAATTTGAGTTAAAAACTAAAATAGTTTATAAAACAAGACCTACTTTCAAACGGATATATATCTCGTTCAATAATAGCCGGCTCTAAATCGTTGTTAGCGTTGAGGTAATCTTTAATATCGAAAAGTTTAATACCAGATCCGTCTTTGATAAGTGAGGCCAACATATTAGACCTGGTTGGACACCACTCTATTTTCATTACATTTCGAGGTTCGGGTCCTATTGTTGTGACAGGTTTTTCGATATTACGAGTGTCCCAAACATATACGTGATTCTATTCACATAAAAGTTTCAAGGCTTTAACCAATGCTCTAAATATTAAACTCTCTCTTAAAGACATAAATGATTACCTCATGAAATGATGCGAATCTATTGTCATAAAAAGGGTCGAGAGATATTCCATAAACTCCTTTAGTAATTGTAACCTTTGGTTTTCCCGAATCTCTCAAATCATATATTTTCAAGTGTTTGTTATTCATTCCGCAGACAATAACTTGATTTTGATACGGAAACCATTTCAATGAATGAGTCAATTCTCCTAATCCTATCTCATAGAGAGCTTTTTGAGAATAATTTTGCGAAACATCGTTAGAATTTGTTGATCTCTGAACGTCCCAAACGAGTGTTGCGAAATCATTACGAAACTTATCAAAACCTGCGCTTAACTGAATTACAGTTCAAAACATTTAAATATTATTAACAAAACTCGTTATTTATAAAAAACAAATTGAATACCAGATTATTATCATTAAGATTCCAATCCAAACAATTGCATTGTCGCGCGTGTTTTGGCACAAATTCTCGGCCAACAAGACCTGAATTATCAGGATTGTAATGAAAACTAGTCAACAATACTTTGCCAGATGTGTGTCCGGCCGCCACCAATACATCACTTTCGGAATGTATTGATTTTGGATTACATGAAACGCACTGTTATTGATATTTAAAAAACTATTTAATAATCAATATTAATATATAAATTGTTTTATAAAACAATTACTTTTACGAATTGGACGTCAGTATTGGTGGCGATGACCTGCGCGTAACTCGTGTCCGAAAGTTGTATTCCTCCTAATTATAAGTTTATATCAATTATACTCAACATTAATATTGATATAACTGTTATTCAAATTAATTACCGAAACATTTTTGCGAGTCTTTAATACTTTCGCATTCATATAGTTTTAAATCATTGCCAAAAGTTATAAATCTTTGCAAAAAATAAATAATTCATTAGTTTAGAGTTAAAACTTTCAATCAATTTAAATATTAAACCTGTCAGCAAATGGTGACCAATGAATGTCTATTTTTATTAATGACATAGTTTTCACTTAATTTACTAAATAATTGTCTTTAATTTGTTTTTGTTTATTGTTTACATTGAGATCACATCAAAACTCAAATCATAAGTCATTAAAATACAGTGTTTTTCTCATTATGTCCTCAAAAATCCTGTTTTACGATAAGATAAACTTACTTTAAAACTCATAATAGCCTTTATGAATGGAGACAACAATTTCTATAAATGCTATTTTCGATGACATATACTTATAGTCACAATAACTTATAAACAATTCATTAATTAAAATAATATTCAGAAACAAAACTTTGAAATATTCAATGATTTGTTATTTTTGATTAGAATTAATTAAATTTTTATTTGAAAACTTTTATGAAATAATTTTCATAAAATTTTCGTTTAAATAAGTGCTAACAATAATAGCGAAAATTGTCGGCTTTTTAGTCATATTACAAACCAATAGATTTCGCTTTACTTTTTTTAAACTTATATTAGAGTAAAAGCACTTTTAAGAGTCAACAAAATTTAGTACTTTTTAATGCTATAAATCTATACGAGATTCCCATTTCATTAAAATAAAGAAAAAGGTTTTTATTTCTAAATTATTTATTAATTCATTTATTTGGTTTCAAAAGTTTTGAAACAAAACTAAATCTACTGTTAATGAAAAGTGAAACAAAATACAAATGAATTGATGTTTAGATTTAATTTTTATATTAATTAAGACTTAAGTCAAAAATAATGACGAATATAATGGAAATGAGTTCAGAACAGATCCAAATGAATACTTATCGTTCATTTGTGTCGTTATTAATTGATCCAAACGCTAAAGACGAAAGCAAACTAAAGGCGGCCCAAGAATTGGGCGAAGACTTAGAGGTAGGCATGAGTTTATGTGATATATCGATACCATTAAATTGATATCAATATAAATGTTAATTATTGTGTTGAATGTTTAGACAATCGTGAGTTCAGCACAATATCCACAATTTCTGGAACACGCCATCAATATATTCGTACGTCTTCTACAAGAAGGAGAGCCACAGTTCATAAGTGAACACAATATGCAGACACTAAGAAAATTAATATTAGAGATAATCCATAGATTGCCCACTAATGAGGCCCTCAGACCTCATCACAAGAATATTCTCTCATTAATGTTTCGATTGCTTGAGGTATTCATTATTGACATTTATTTCAATCCTTTCATTAATTTCTCTTTATTTTAAACTAATTTTAATCAATTTTTTTTATTTTGTTTATTAAATAGATTGAAAACGAAGAAAATGTTTTGGTTTGTCTGCGAATTATTATTGAACTCCATAAACAATATCGACCCTTATTTAGTGATGAGGTTTGAATTCAAATCAATTTTAAACTATTTTTTATCCTTTTGTAAAACTATTAAATTTGATAAACTATTGAAAAAAATTCATTTGAAATGATGGATAACAAGAATAATTGAGTGACAATTGATTTGCTAACTGTATGGCATCAAAGCATTTATTTGCTCCCAATGATTAATAGCTGATAAGATCTGATCAAAAAAATTCAAATTATTATAAATTTATATAAATCTAAAATACAATGTTTTGTAACATTTTTAAAACAAATTTTTCAGATTAAAAACTTCTTACAATCAGTTAAGAAGATATACAACGATTTGCCGCAAAACTTAAACAAAATATTCGAGCCTCGGGCTACAATAAAAGTGTCTGATATTTCTGAAGTGAATATCGCGGCACTACTCAATGAAACATTTACTATAACTAATATTCAAACTGAAAAGAAGAATAACGACGGATCTGTTGTTTCCTTCAATTTAATACCAAAAGCTATTCTTTCATTGAAAGTTTTGGCTGAATTGCCGATTATTGTTGTCTTAATGTATCAGTTATACAAAGTTAATGTACATCAAGACGTTTCTGAATTCATTCCATTAATCATGAATACAATAACTCTACAGCCGAACGCACAGCACAGGTATTTAATGAAATAATTATTTTTAAATAAACAAAATTTCTATTCATTTTTTCAATTATTCATTATCTTCAGAATGAGCCCTTCATTTAATAAAGAAGTTTATGTCGATTTCATGGCCGCACAAATCAAGACATTGTCATTCCTCGCATACATTGTTCGCATTTATCAGGTATTGATCAAAGCGTTCAAACATTCAATCATTTCGTTTGTTATAATAGTTAATAAAAATTTTGTTTAAACATTAAGGATATCGTAAACTTGCACTCCAATCAACTCGCGAAAGGAATGTTAGGTCTTCTCACATACTGTCCACAAGAAGTGGCACATCTTAGAAAAGAATTATTGATAGCCGCGCGACATATATTGGCCACTGATCTGCGTCTGAGTTAGTATTTATATAACAATCAGACAAAACAAATTTCAACATTAATTCAATCGATTTATTTTCCCTTAGAATTTGTCAGTCATATCGAACAACTATTCGAAGAAAATATTCTTATCGGAAACGGTTGGACAGCATATGATTCTCTTCGACCTCTGGCCTACAGCACAGTCGCTGATTTGGTGCATCACATAAGACAACATTTGCCGTTGAAAGACTTGGCCGCAGCTGTTAATGTATTCTCGAAGAACGTTCACGACGAGTCTCTGCCCACTTCTATTCAGACCATGTCTTGTAAACTCCTATTGAATTTAGTCGAATGTATTCGTTCCAAATCAGAACAGGAGAGCACTAATGCCCGCGATTTGTTGATGCGAATGCTTGAGGTCTTTGTAATAAAATTCAAAAACATATCTAAATTACAATTACCAGCACTTATTCAAAAGTCAAAACCAACTCCAGCGCCAACATCTCAACAAACCGGACCAGCAGTCGATAATAATAAGTTCGATGATCTCAAAATGTCAGTTGGTTTTCCATCTGGTATTGGAGACGCTTCTGCCAAAGACGATAAACCAAAGTTTGGATTTCCGACATCTCCAGCCGTCAATTATTCGGTGACAGACTGTCGAAGTTTAGTTAAGACGTTAGTTTGTGGCGTAAAGACCATAACGTGGGGCATTCCCTCATTGAAACTTCCGGGCGAAACATTACAACAAACAGCCACTGGTGTCAAACAATTTCATCCCAAAGAAACCATTGTTTTCATTCGATTAGTAAAGTATGCGATGCAAGCGCTCGATATTTACTCATTGACCGGATCTCCAGTTCCTAACACTACTCCCAATACTGGTCTTAATCAATCAGCTCTTCTGAGGCCACCAGTTATGCAAACCGTGCGCTCTAAAGAAGAGAAGGAAGTTCTCGAACATTTCGCCGGCGTTTTCACAACTATGAATCCGCAAACTTTTAATGAAGTGTTTTCAACAATGATTGATTTTGTCGTTGAAAGAATTAATTCTAATTATGCGCTACAAATAGTCGCCAATTCTTTTTTGGCCAATCCTCAGACGTCACCTATATTTGCAACAATTCTTGTCGAATATTTACTCGAAAGGATGGAAGAGATGGGCTCTAATGTGGAAAAATCTAATCTCTATTTAAAACTATTCAAATTGGTTTTCGGTTCTGTTTCATTATTTGCAGCAGAAAACGAGCAAATGCTTAAACCACATCTTCATAGTATTGTCAATCGATCGATGGAACTCGCATTGACCGCTAAAGAGCCGTACAATTACTTTTTGTTATTGAGAGCATTGTTTCGTTCGATTGGTGGCGGAAGTCATGATCTGCTTTATCAAGAATTTCTGCCACTTTTGCCAAGTCTTCTTCAAGGACTCAATAGTCTTCAAAGCGGTCTACATAAGCAACATATGAAAGATTTATTTGTGGAGCTCTGTCTAACAGTTCCCGTAAGACTAAGCAGTTTATTGCCATATCTACCTATGCTTATGGATCCTCTGGTCTCAGCTTTGAACGGATCACAAACATTAGTCAGTCAAGGATTGAGAACTTTAGAGCTTTGTGTCGATAATCTTCAACCAGATTTCTTATACGAACACATCCAACCCGTTAGAGCAGAACTAATGCAAGCGCTTTGGAGAACATTAAGAAATCCGGCCGACAATATATCTCAAGTCTCTTTTCGAGTTTTAGGAAAGTTTGGCGGAGGAAACAGAAAGATGATGACTGAACCACAAAAATTAGAATATAATGAAAATAGAGAAGGATTTAACACAAATGGATCGACTATTATTGTCCTCTTTCAAGAACATCGAACTGCTATCAATTTGCCCATTGATAGAGTCATCGAAACGGCTTTCAATGCTTTGAAGTCTTCGAGTACTGATCCATTCTATAGGAAGCAATGTTGGGAAGTAATTAAAGGTTATTTAGTGGCACACATTCAACAACTTCCAGGAGATGAAGAAAAATACCGAATTCAACATTTTTTCACTCATATGAGTTTTACGAACTCAGACATAAATCCAATTCAGGGACCGTTCTATAAATGTACTGACAACGAACTGAGAAAAGTGCACGAAATGGCTTTGACCGGAATGTTTGTGGCGGCCGCTATCAAAGAATTGCGTCAAGTCGTTCTCCCTTTCATGGTTTCACTTGTGAGACATTACACTTTGGTTGCCATTAGCCAACAGTGCGGTCCAATAAATTTGGGCGGAAGACAACATAAACTTCAAGGTATGGATCCGTTAGTATTCATCGATGCAGTCGCGGCTATTATGGGACACGAAGAGAAAGAATTGTGTAAACCCGGCTATTGGGCTCTTATATGTATTTTGGACACAGCGGTGGCAGTGCTCGGAAGCAAAGAGCGCGCGTGTCAACTGCCTCTCTGTGAATATTTAGTCGAAAGAATGTGTTCACTTTGTTATGACAGAGCCTGGTATGCAAAACTTGGTGGTTGTATTGCTATTAAATTCTTGTTTGAAAAAATGACCTTAAAATGGGTTTTTGGACACCAATACCTGCTATTGAAAGCTCTACTATTTGTAATGATGGATCTGACGGGAGAGGTTTCGAGCGGTGCCGTTGATATGGCAAAAGCCAATCTCGAGAAAATGCTAACACTTTGTGGAACTCCTATAGCTTCTGATGAAACAAATAATGATTTACTGGAAGCCCAACGAAAATCGTTGCATGAAGTGACTCAAGAGCTCGTACGTCAAGTCACTTCTCCTAATACTTATGTTAGAGAACAAGCCATGCATTCACTCCAAGTCTTAGCAAAAGTTAGTAATAAAAGTGTGACTGAAATAATGGAACCACATAAAGACATTTTGGCTGATATGATACCACCAAAGAAGCATTTGTTACGTCACCAACCAGTCAACGCTCAGATCGGTTTAATGGATGGAAACACATTTTGCACAACATTAGAGCCCAGACTCTTTACTATTGATGTCAGTATTCATGAACACAAATTATTTTTCACAGAATTGTTTGGTCTTTGCGACGCTGAAGACGCAACACTCGTCAAATTTCCGTGTTATAAGAATGTCACTAATTTAGTGCCTCTCAGAAAGTCGGCTTTAAGAGCATTGGCTGCCTGTCATTATTTGCCTCATTGCGAAGAAAAGATATTTGAAGTTTTGTTTAAAGCCTTAAATTCGAAAGATTTAGAACTTCAAGAAACCGGTTATGAATGTATGAAAAAGTTTATTTCGAACACGAAAATCGATACCAGTCTTATTCACAAAGCTCTTCGACCACTTTTAATGGTTTTGGGAGACTTTCGAGGCCTTAATGTTAATACTATCAAAAGACTCAGTCATATGACTCTATTATTTCCGAATGTTTTCAATGAAAAACTATGCGAACAAATGATAAATCTTTTGAAAAAATGGACCGACACTGCAATATTAACGCTTAGGAGTACACAGAAAAATACTGAAGAGATGAAAACTTGTGCCGCTATTATTGATCTATTCCATGAGGTAATCAAATTTAAAACTCATGTTTTGTTTCTAATTTTATCGAAAATTAATTGAATGTTTTTCTAGATTCCGGCCGCCAGAGAAAAATTTGTGGAACACTTGTTAGCACTAGTGTTCAAAACAGAGAAACAAATAATGATAGAACCTGGAAGTATATTGAGAGCTCCTCTCAGAAAATTCTTGCAAAAATTCCCGACAGAAACGATTCAACTTTTGTTCATTGAACGAAATATGAATGAAGACCAGATCTATAGATTTGTTAAGGTTTGGATTTATTTTTTAAAATTAAGTCAATCTATTTGTGATATGACATCAATGTATTTAATTTTACAGTACTTATTGAAAGGCGATGAGGGCCTTGTATTCCGTCAAGTAGTTCAACAAAACTCACAAAAACTAGTGAAAATGGCAAAAGGACCAATTCAGATACAAGAGAGAGTCCCAATGATCACACCCTCTCCAACACCATCGCCCACCCAATCAGCACAAACTCAGTCACAAAGTGATAATACGGTCACTTCCCCACCAGTTGCAGTGTCGCCGCAATCAAAAACCTTTACGACTGTTAACGTAAACTATGTGCTCAAATTCCAGGCCATTTCAATCACTTCTATTCTAGTGAAATATGACGAGCAATGGCTGGCTGGACAACAAGAACTTGTCGATACTCTCAAAAAAATCTGGTCTTCGGATGAGTTTCACAATAAATACATTGGAAATGATTGTATTGATTATCTTCATTGGAAAGAACCTAAACTTTTGGCTAAATGTTTGTTAAATTATTTTCAACAAAATCCAAGTGATATCGAGTTATTGTTTCAATTGTTGCGCGCATTTATGGGCAGATATTTGTGTGAATTTGATTTTCTTCGCGAATTTCTCGAGACAACAGTTGCGAGTAATTACACAATCGAATGGAAACGCGACGCATTCTTTAAGTTTGTCGACGTATTTCATAACCCTTCATATCAACAGGAATTGAAGGCAAAGATATTACAGTATGTGATCGTTCCGGCATTTTCGATATCGTTCGAACGCGGAGAAGGAGAAAAATTGATCGGCGGTCCGCCGGCTCCAGAACACGACAATCTCGACAATCTAATCAGTGTTTTCATCAACAAAGTTATAGATCCAGACAATCCGTTCGCAATGTCAGACTCAGTTCGTATACTTTTATTACAATTTTCATGTTTATTAGTAGAACAGGCGTCACCTCATATACACGACGCCGCAAATAAAAGACAGGGAAATAAATTGCGACGACTCATGACCTTCGCCTGGCCTTGTCTTCTGGCCAAGAACTGTGTAGATCCGGCCACCAAATATCACGGACACCTTCTTTTGGCTCATATTATAGCAAAGTTTGCAATCCATAAACGTATTGTTCTTCAAGTTTTTCATAGTTTACTTAAAGCGTTTGCAGTCGAAGCGCGAACTGTTGTGAGACAAGCCTTAGAGATATTGACACCAGCGATGCCTCAAAGAATGGAAGACGGAAATACAATGTTAACGCATTGGACCAAAAAGATTATCGTAGAAGAGGGACACACTTTGGCTCAATTGGTTCATATGCTTCAACTACTTGTTAGACATTATAAAGTCTATTATCCTGTTCGCCATCACTTAATCCAACATATGGTCACTTCTGTGCAACGATTAGGATTTACTCCAAACGCCACAATCGAACACAAGAAGATTGCGGTCGATCTCGTGGAAGTCATCATAAGATGGGAATATCAGAGAATTCGCGAAGAACAAGAACAAGTGGCCAGTCCTTCGATACCAGTAGTGGACAGCCCAACACCCGCTACTCCTAGACCTCGTGTGCCGAGTGTTGTGCCAACAGTTCCGGGTATCGGAAAACCAATGCCTGTCGACAGCAATAAACCGATTGAGAAACAACACGCGGACGCTGTCGTCAACTTCTTATTACGACTCGCCTGTCACGTCAATGAAACTCAAACTAATGTCGGCTCGTCTGGAGAATTGCTATCACGTCGTTGTGTTGCGCTCTTGAAAAATGCTCTTAAACAAGAAGTTTGGCCGAACGCTGAGCTGAGGCTCGTCTGGTTCGATAAGTTATTGGGAACTGTTGAACAGCAACAACCAAATTATGGCAATATTTGTACAGCACTCGAGTTATTGTGTTTTCTTTTAAATATATTGAGAAAAGAAGTTGTATTAACAAGTTTTAAGCCATTACAGCGCGGAATAGCTCTTTGTATGTCATGTACTAATTCGAGAGTTATTCGTTCTGTTCATAATTTATTGTCACGTTTGATGAATATCTTTCCACCCGAACCGACCACTTCTAATGTCGCGTCAAGACATGAAGAACTGGAAACTTTGTACACATCAGTGAATAAAACAATTCACGACGGACTCAATAGTTATGAAAAATCAACTAATGTTCAGCCGTCCTCTCTTTTCAGTACATTAATGATTCTGAAGGCCGCCTGTGTTAACAATCCCTGTTATATCGATCGTCTCATCACTCCATTCATGAGAGTCTTACAAAAGATGGCTCGCGACCATTTGACACCTTCAGCCCCACCCGATTCGACAGCACCGATGGGCACAGAATTGCTAATATTGAGTCTCGATTTGGTCAAAAACAGAATCGGAGTTATGGGTCAAGAAATGAGAAAAGCTTTCATTCAAACAATTCTTGTCGGTCTTATTGAAAAGTCCAATGACTCTAAGGTTATGAAAGCAATAACTAAAATGGTTGAGGATTGGGTCAAAAATAAAGGTCCGTTTGGAGCAAATCAGGCGCCGATTCTGAGAGAAAAGGCTTTATTGCTCGTGAAGATGATGCTTCACATCGAAAAACGATTTCCCGATGATTTAGAACTGAACGCACAATTTCTCGAATTAATTAACTATGTTTATAGAGAAGAAACTTTGAAAAATAGTGACTTAACGCCTAAACTCGAACCTGCATTTATGGCTGGCTTACGATGTATTCAACCGCACATTAGAGCAAAATTTTTTGAAGTCTATGACGCGAGTATGAGAAGAAGACTACACGAAAGGCTTATGTATATCGTGTGCTCTCAGAATTGGGAAACCATTGGTCAACATTTTTGGATCAAACAATGTATAGAACTCTTAATGATAACAGCAGTTTCTTCTGTTCCCATACAAAGTGCAAATCCTGCAGCACTTCTGCCATCAGTGACTGCAGTCATTAATTTAGGCGATCAACACGAAAAGGCGACTTTCGCTAATTTGACGCCTGAACTGATGGACGTCGACGTCTCACCTGCTGATAAAGAAGATGAAGACATAGTCGAAATGGAATTGAGTTCAGCTGAAGAGCCGCGCGGGTCTGCAGTCATGGGCAATATTATTGATCCGCTAACATCTAGTGTATTGGCTGCCGGAGGAGTTCGACGTCCGAGTACTCCATTAGATCCAAAACAACACTTACAATCAATTCTTCAAAAACAATCTAAATTTTTGGACAGTTTGCGTGAAACGCGTGTCATTATATTCTTGACATCGATGTCTCAATTGTGTCATATGGACACAGCTTTGGCACAGCATATGTGGATTCAATTGTTTCCTCGTATTTATAAAATATTGAGTGAAAGACAACAAAATTTGTTATCATTAGAAATCGTGCCCTTTCTCTGCAGTGGTAGTCATGTGGTGCAGAAGGACCACCACCCGAGCGCTATTGGCACTTTCATGGAAGCGGTCGCCTTATGTTCGCCTCCAATAACTATAAGACCGTGTCTTTTACGATATCTCGGAAAGTCTCACAATCTTTGGCACAGAGCGGCTCTTCTGTTAGAGAATGCTTTCGACAGAGCGGGCGCTATGAATTCAGCCATAAGTACTGCACAACAGCCGAAGACAACACGCGCCACAACCACTACAGATTATGATTTCGAACCAACAGCTGTTCCTGCTTTGTCTCAAACTCAAGAAGCATTGGACGCATTGGCAGACATTTATGAACTTTTAAAAGAAGAAGATTTATGGGCCGGACTTTGGCAAAAGAGAGCCAAATATAACGAAACATTGATTGGTATCGCATATGAACAACAGGGAAATTTCGAACAATCTCAGGGCGCGTATGAGTTGGCTATGAGTAAAGCGCGACAGGATTACAATACAAACGCTTCGCCCGTTTCTCTTCAGGGAGAATACAGATTATGGGAAAGACATTGGATCCGATGCTCTAAAGAACTAAATCAATGGGACTTATTATTAGATTACGGCAACTCTAAAGGCTGTGCAAATCCATTCTTAGTGTTGGAGAGCGCGTGGAGAGTTCCCAATTGGAGTCTTATGAAAGATTCTCTATTCCAAGTGGAAGCCAATTGTCCGAAAGAGATGGCGTGGAAAGTGGCTCTTTATAAGGGCTATAATGCTATTTGTAATACTGAAGAACACAACTTAGGAATGGTCGACAAAATGGTCGAATTATCGACTAATCTATGCATTAAAGAGTGGAGACGTTTACCACATATTGTATCGCAGATACATATCGTTCTCTTACAAGCGGCTCAACAAATAATGGAATTACAAGAAGCCGGACAAATACATCAGGGATTACTTCCGGGAAATTTAGGACGAACTTCGAGTTTACATGACATGAAAGCAATAGTCAAGACGTGGAGAAATCGATTGCCAGTATTGGCCGACGACTTATCGCACTGGAGCGACATTTTCACGTGGAGACAACATCACTATCAAGCAATTGTATCACATTATGACTCATCTAATGCTATGACTAATGCAAACAATAGTACTAATCAAGCGGTTGCGGCCGCACTGACAGCAACGGGTCAGTCAGACCCACAGGCATCACAAGCTATGCTTGGAGTTCACGCGTCCGCGCAGTCTATTATTCATTACGGGAAAATAGCGCGAAAACATAGTTTGGTGAGCGTTTGTCTCGACTCATTGAACAGAATTCATACCATTCCAAGCGTTCCGATTGTCGACTGTTTTCAGAAGATTCGACAACAAGTCAAATGCTATTTACAATTGTCGGCAACTATGGGAAAGAATGAACTACAAGAAGGACTCGAAGTTATTGAGTCAACAAATCTTAAATATTTCTCTAAAGAAATGACTGCAGAGTTTTATGCATTGAAAGGAATGTTTTTGGCACAAATCGGACGTTCAGATGAAGCGAATAAAGCGTTCAGTGCTGCCGCACAAATGCACGACACTCTCGTGAAGGCGTGGGCTCTTTGGGGCGATTATTTAGACTCAATGTTTACTCGAGACCGATGGGAAAGCAGACAAATGGAGATCGGAGTTTCAGCGCTCACCTGCTATTTGCACGCCTGTAGACATCAGAACGAAAGCAAAGCCCGCAAATATTTGGCTAAAGTTTTATGGCTTCTCAGCTATGATGACGAAAAACTCAGTTTAGCCGATGCTGTCGACAAATATAACGTTGGAGTTCCTCCTAATAGTTGGTTGCCTTGGATTCCACAACTATTAACGTGTTTAGTGCGAAATGAAGGAAAGCTAATAATGAATATATTGAGTCAAGTCGGACGAGTTTTTCCTCAAGCCGTCTATTTTCCTATCAGAACATTGTATTTAACATTAAAGATGGAACAAAGAGAAAAATATAAAACTCTTGCAGTAATGACTACAACATCAACTCAAAGCACAACATCCAATATTATGAGTCAAAGCAATCCAACCAACACTTCCTCTAACACAACATTACTCACAACTACAACAACACTAAGTACTCCAACCGTTCCGTTGACCACTACTTCTACACAAACAGCACAACCAATAGCGGGTACAATAGATGGTCAACAACAACAACAATCAACTCAAGCACAGCCCGACCCAATCAGAGCGACACCTCCGATGTGGCGCTGTTCTCGAATTATGCATATGCAGAGAGATCTTCACCCGACTATTCTCTCATCACTTGAAGGTATTGTCGATCAAATGGTTTGGTTTCGGGAGAACTGGTACGAAGAAGTGTTGCGACAATTGCGTCAGGCATTGGCCAAGTGTTATGCGGTTGCCTTTGAGAATAGAGCTAATGTCGCAGAAGCGTCGGTAACTCCACATACACTTAATTTTGTCAAAAAATTAGTTTCAACTTTCGGTATCGGTATTGAAAATGTTTCGAGTTCTGCTTCCGCTCCAAACTTCGCAACCGCTGCCTCAGAATCTCTTGCAAAACGAGCACAGGCGACAGCACAAGATCCTGTTTTCCAGAAAATGAAGGGTCAGTTCACTACTGACTTCGACTTTAGCGCTCCCGGAGCTATGAAATTGCATAATTTGATCACTAAACTTAAAAAATGGATTAAAATACTTGAAGCCAAAACTAAATTATTGCCAAAATCATTATTAATCGAAGAGAAATGTCGATTTTTGAGTAACTTTTCTCAACAAACGGCTGAAGTTGAACTTCCAGGAGAGTTTTTATTACCGAAACAAAGCAATTATTACGTAAGAATCGCACGATTTATGCCAAGAGTCGAAATTGTAAGCAAACACAATACGGCCGCTCGACGACTATATATTCGCGGACATAACGGCAAAATATATCCTTATTTAGTGGTCAATGACTCGTGTTTGAGTGATGCCAGACGTGAAGAAAGAGTTCTTCAGCTTCAAAGACTTCTTAATCACTATCTCGGAAAACAAAAAGAAACTGCAAAACGATTCTTACACTTTACAGTCCCTCGAGTTGTTGCCGTTAGCCCTCAAATGAGATTAGTTGAGGACAATGTGAGCTCTATTTCATTGCTTGATATTTACAAACAGAGGAATATGAGAAGAGGTATAGAACACGACGCGCCTATCGCTAAATATTACGATCGATTGGCTAACGTTCAGGCGAGAGGGTCTCAGGCCAGTCAACAAGTCTTGAGAGATATTCTTAAAGATATTCAAACAACAATGATTCCAATCACTTTACTCAAGGAATGGGCCGCACAAACATTTCCAACGGCAACAGATTTGTGGACTTTCAGAAAACAGGTAACAAATAGTCATATTATTCATAGTCTGTTAAAATTTTTTTTTTTCAAATCAAAAACTTAATCGAAGTGTTCTATTCCTAAATTCAATAAATTATAGTTTATTCTGCAATTATCATTGGCTGGTTTTGCCGAATATGTTCTACATTTGACTCGACTTAATCCAGACATGATGTATATTCATCAGGACAGCGGACTTATGAATGTTGCGTATTATCGTTTTGATATCGATGACATCACTGGTAAACATTTAGTTCATATTTTTAACAATTTATTTTATTGACAATCCATTGATCAATAAATTACTCCTATCTTAAGGTGAATTAGACGGACACAGACCAGCGCCGTTCAGATTGACTCATAACATATCGGAATTGATTACATGGATAGGAGTTTCGGGTCCATTGACCGCATCGATGATAGCGTCTGCCCGATGCCTGGTTTCGCCCAACTTTAAAGTACAGTCAATCTTAAGGGCTGTTCTCAGAGACGAGATAATGACATGGCATAAAAAAGTAAGCGCTCACTAAAATTTGATAAATTCTAATAATCTCTTCCTCACAGACTCAGGAGGACGTAACAAACTCTTCGGGAGAGATAACAATGGATGGCGAAACTCTTATTACTGGCGTGAATAAAGCGGTCACTGCTATTATGCAAAAACTTCAGCGTATGTTTGATTTAGTTTTAATCTTAATTCAAATTCAAATTCATTTGGTTTTAATTATTTGAACTTTAGATTTGGCGATATTTGACGGCACGGATAGCAAAGTGGCACAACTGGTGGCTGCCGCTAATTCTCATGACAACCTGTGCCGTATGGACCCCGCGTGGCACCCGTGGCTCTGAATTTAATTTAAAGATACTTCCAATGTTATAAGATTTGATCGCATGTATTAAATATTGAAATTAATTCATTTAAGTATTTTTTCATTCATTTTTGTAAATTTTGTATTAAACGATAAAATTGAATACATTAATTAATTTTGAAATAAACAAAATTTCCAATTTTTTATGACTCAGAGTAAAAGAATTTTCAAATTTTTTAAATTCTTTTAGTTTTTCTCAGAACTTAAGCTCAATTGTTATAAAGAAATAAATTTCGTTTGAAAACTAAATAAACTGTTTTGAAATTATAAAAAAGAAGTTAATTAATTATTTTAATTATCATAACTGTATAAAAAAAAGCAAAAGTATTGATAGTATTAAAGAGTTATTACTAATAAGATATAAGAAGTATGTGTCATAGCATTAGTGAATTATATATAGAATGCCTGTTGAGCTTTCGAAGGTTAATCTGTTTAGTGAGCATATTTGCGACCTTAAGGGTTATTACTTTATATATACTTTATATATTGCACTGAACGTTATGTTAATATCAATAACTTATTATTTTTGACTCGACTAATGATTATAATAACATAAAATATTGTGTATAATAGAAAGCAGTTCTTTACTCAAGATTTATTATATATTTAACGACAAGACATAAAATGGAAAATACAAATAAAATTTTTTTTCCGCCAACTTTTGTTAAAAACTGGTCAGAGATGGAAACGACAAAACTCATGACTTACAGAAGATTAGGAAAGAGTGAGATTTATGTGTCTCTGATAGGTTTTGGTAATGTATAGTATAGTAACAAATGTATAGCACATTTGATTAATTATCTGTTTGCGCATCTGTTTAAGGCTGCGCTCAATTAAGTCGTGACTCTGTTTTCAATAAAGACAATTCTGAATGCATTGGTGGTTACGAAGAAGCGGTCACTGCTGTTCATACAGCTATTAAGAAAGGGATCAATTATATCGATACGGCTCCACTTTATGGATGTGGAAAGTCTGAAATCGTTTTGGGAAAGGTTTAGTCACACTTTCATCAAATGATTTAAACTTCTATTAAGAGTTCTTAAACTTCTATTAAAAGTTCTTAAACTTATTATTATTTCAGGCCTTGGAATCAATACCAAGAAAATCATATTATTTGGCAACAAAAGTGGGGCGAACTCCAGATTGTGCTTTTGATTACAGCAAAGAAAATACTTTAACATCTGTGGAAAATAGTTTGAAAAAACTTAAAGTCGATTATATCGATGTTATACAAGTTAGAAATTAATTATAAAATATACAAAACTTAATTTAAAATTGAAAATTCATAAGAATTTCATAAGAATTTTGTTCACTAATCAGGTCCATGACTGCGAATTTGCAGATAATATAGAAGTTATAATAAATGAAACGCTTCCCACTCTCGATAGTTTGAGACAAATCGGAAAAGTTAAATATATTGGTATAACGGGATATAATATCGATATTTTAAAGTTTGTTTTAAGTTTTTCTCAAGTAATATATTTCAAGAACTTTAAAAACTAACAAATTCTAATAACTCATTGATTAGAGAAATAGTGGAGAAAAGCCATATCAAAATAGATACAGTTCTGTCGTACTGTCGGTGCACACCATTCGATCAAACTCTTCATAAATATTTGCCATATTTTGAGGCATGTTTTGAAAAATATTCACTTTTCGCTCTAAAGATAAACACTAATAAAACACTAATAATTTTGATAAATTATGATCAGGAGAAAGGTTTAGGGATTATCAATGCGTCCGTATTAGGAATCGGTCTCTTAACTAATGGTTTGCTTCCTTATTGGCACTGCGCTGGAAATGAAATACGAACAGCTTGTAGTCAAGCTGTCAAATATTGCAATGTCAGTCATTAAGACAATTATTATACAGTTAGACCCGGTTTTGGCAAAACTCATAATTTAGTAAATGATTTTTTTTGCACTCATAACATAATCAGTGCTTCCGTTTTTGGCAAATTTACACTTAAGTTGAAATCTTGTTCTGAAACGTAATAAAAATTTTGAAATTTTCGTATTTCAGAAGTAAATGCAGATAAAACTTGAATTAAATAAATGTGAAAATGAATCATATTTTGATAGACAATTAACCCATAAAATTAGTTCTTGAGTTCTTAGCAATTATTCTCTTATTGTCGGGTTTTGACAAAACTTGATTTTGGTAACACTTTTTTGTCGCACAAACGAATTGCCAAATCGAGTCTAACTGTACCCTAACTGTACCGCAGTAACCAGCTATGAGCGAGGGGGCTCTGGCCATCCCATATATTTTAGAAAGACTAAGTGTGGATCAGTTACAATGAAACTTTTACAAAAATATTCACTTTTTCTCTAAGTCTTAATGATTTGGCTTCAGAATTGACATCAATAATGATCAAACGGGAAGTTTGTAACAAATTAAACTATAAAACTTGTATTTCATAACACATATTATGCTTTAGCCCCATTCGTTAAATCCTGGTTACTGCAGTCATTATACAATCAATTTTTTCGACACAACTTTTTTTAAATATAATTATTGATTTTCATAGGATCGTAACGTTGATATCGCGAGATTAGCTGTTTATTATGCGATTTCTCAAAACAGTATCTCAACTCATTTGATAGGAATTGAAAAGTAAGGGAAAATACCATTGAATTGAATTTTGTTTTTTATATTGAATTATAGGCTTTATATAACTATAAATTCTATTTGTACTCAAGTGAGAAACTCTTGGAAAGTAATTTAGATGTTGTGTTCAATGGGTTGAGTGCTCACGAACTAAATGTTCTCAAAGAAATCAATGAAAATATATTCAGTGGAATACAAGTAAATAATTGGGAAGGAATTGAAGTGAACCGATACAGAACTGATAAAAATGCTTTCAGCAAATTTCTGAGAGGAGAATAAAGAAAATCAATAAATAAAAGTCAATTGTTTTATTTACTTCTAATTTCTAAAGTTTTGTAATAAAAAAGTTAAATATGTTAAAGTATTTTGAAAAATAAAATCTGAGAATAACTAATAGAACCGAAAGTTATGTGAATGTGTGAACTAAGGAGGACTCAGTCTATTCGACTTTGATTACAATCTCGACTTTATTTAGGGAAAAAATTTGATGAGAAAATGAATCTCAAAACTAATACTAAATACGAAAGAAGTAGATTTTTTGTTAAAAACGAATCTTTGCTTCTCATTAGTCAATCTTCTCATAATTGGAAAAATACCAAAATATTTATAAATGATTACTAAATATTACGAAAATTCTTGGAAACACTGTTCGTAACATATTTTAGTCATGTGTTAGAATTTGAAGAAGAATTGACTTATGATTGATAAAAAGCACAATAAAAGCGATTTGTTTAGTCAGATATTATATAAAAAAGCAATAAAATAGTTTGACATTCAATTTTTATCATACAATTATGATTCTCCGGTAATTTTGAGACGTGAATCACTAACAAAATTCTAACAAATTTGACACAATAATAATTAATAGCCTGTAGTTTTACAATATTAGACTTTCACTATTACTTTAAAATCTGTTTTTGAATAATATAGTATTTTTTTATTAAAGTTATGAGATATAAACCGGATTTTTCAGGGTCTTTAAAATCTCCTCGACATAAATACATGATGTAAATGAATTAAAAGTTAATGTTTCCACTTTTCATATGCTATCAAGTGATTAACTTTTAAGTACAGTTTTAAAAACTTCAAAATAATGAAGAGATTAAATGTGATTCTTCTTATTTCAGGTATGAATTCTTTATTAATGATGGAATTTTTTAAAAGAAAATATAAAAAGAAAGTTTTTTAAAAACTTATTCAGTTTTCGCAAATTGCTTTTTGGACCAAATAGTGGCTGAAGTATCACAAGAATGTCTCGAATGCATATGTCAGGTATGGTATGATTTTGCTTCTGATGTCATAAACAAAAGGAAAAGTGTTTGTAAACATGTTATTCTTCTCAAAGATTTCATAATAATGAGAAATGAGGTGCGGTTTATAGCACGAAAAGAGTGAAGTTATGAAATCTAAACTGAAAGCTTAGCTATAGCTCAAGCTTTAAAAGTTTAGCTATAATACAAATTATTATTTATGCAAATTCTTAAAAATACGTTTAATAAATAAATGCACATCAAACACATACATAATTTTCTTTTTTTAAGGCAAGCTCGGGATGTGATTTGAGAACTAAATGTCACAATAACGGACCAAATGCTTATTTTTGTGGTCCGTATCAAATTTCATGGGCCTATTGGGCCGATGCCGGAAAACCTGGAAATACAGGTCATTCACAAGATTTTGAATATTGTTTGAATAACAAACATTGCGCTGAAGTAGCAGTTAGAGGATATATGACTAAATGGCAAAAAGATTGCAATAATGACGGAACCATTGATTGTCTCGATTATGCGGCTATACATAAGGTTTGAATCAGAAGATTATGTAATTCATTATAACATTAAAAACAAAAACTTGAAAGACTTGATGTGAAAACAATTAAATTTTTGTAAGGCTGGGGCCAGTTCTTGTAATGAACAATGGCTTTTCAATAGTCAATATTGGAATAAGTTTCGTCAATGCCAAATCAGTCCTCATGGTAGCTATTCTTTCAAATTTTATTTCATTTAAACAAAAAATAACTGACTATAGAGTTGTGACGGTTTGGATTCTTATTAAAAGGTTCACCCAATCAAAACCCACCTCCAAATGATCGATTTCCTTCTAGACCTCAAACTCGACCTCAACTTCAACCACAGCCTCAGCCTCAATATCTACCGATTCCGGATGAACCTGAAGACGAAAGATTTCCTGTTAAACCACAAACTCAGCCGAGACCTCAGCATCAGCCACAACCTCAGCCCCAATACCCACCAATTCATGCTGAAGATGAAAGATTTCCTGTCAGACCACAACCTCAACCCAGGCCTCAAATTCAACCTCAACCTCGACCTCAGCCTCAGCCACAATACCCACCAACTCCTGATGAACCTGAAGACGAAAGATTTCCTGTTAGACCACAACCTCAGCCGAGACCTCAGTTTCAGCCACAACCTCAGCCTCAGTCCCAACCTCAGCCTCAGCCCAGACCTCAATTTCAACCTCAGCCGAGACCTCAGTATCAGCCACAACCTCAGCCTCAGCCCCAACCTCAGCCTCAGCCACAATACCCACCAGCTCCTGATGAACCGGAGGACGAAAGATATCCTGTTAGACCACAATCTCAGCCGAGACCTCAGCCTCAGCCACAATACCCACCAGCTCCTGATGAACCGGAAGACGAAAGATATCCTGTTAGACCACAACCTCAGCCGAGACCTCAGTATCAGCCACAACCTCAGCCTCAGCCCCAACCTCAGCCCCAGCCACAATACCCACCAGCTCCTGATGGACCGGAGGACGAAAGATATCCTGTTAGACCACAACCTCAGCCGAGACCTCAGTATCAGCCACAACCTCAACCGAGACCTCAGTT
>JAQIWZ010000102.1:0-29704 GCA_034697245.1 Malaconothrus monodactylus | reverse complement strand
TCACCGACAATGATTTCACCGACAATGACTTCACTGACAGCGACATCACCGACAGATGACTTCACCGACAGTGACTTCACCGCCAAATTAAAACGTTCTAAAAATTGATCTATAATTTATTGTAAGAAAATTTTTTGTCAGTTAAGTCTCTGTCGGTTAAGTCATCTGTGGGTAAAGTGACCTGTCGGTGAAGTCGCTGTCGGTGAAGTCATTTTCGGTGAAGTGACCCACACCCTGAAAAACAATATTTATCATCTTCAATCTTTTCGTCAGACTTTGACTAAAGGAGGGGTTACTCAAAATTTTGACATTGGTCCTTCTTTGATATTTTTACTGAAAATTTTGCCAGGGAGGTTACACTTGACCTACACCCTGTGTCCCGCTCATAAGTGAAAATTGGTACTTTATCAACAAAAATAGCTTTATTTTGTAATGAAAATTTTCAAAAAATTGATTTTAATGCAACTTTTTTTCATGATAGGCTATTGGAGATGGAGCTATAGCTAATTATTTACTGAACAAGAATAACAAGTTTGGTGTCGATCACTTTGCCGTATGCTTTGCTTTTGGTATCGGAGTCCTAATTGGAATTTCAATTTCAGCTCCAATTTCTGGTATTGTAACTCATTTGGAAATTTCATTAAGATTTAATTAAGATTTGAATAATTAAAACAGGAGCGCATCTGAACCCAGCCGTCACTATAGCTTTGGCATCACTGAAAAAATTTCCACTCAAAAAAATTCCCATCTATTTATTGGCCCAATATTTAGGTTCATTCTTAGCCGCGTTAGTGATATTCTGCACTTATTACGAAGCAATAAATGCCTACGACAATGGATCGCGAACTGCATATTATGACAAACTTGACAAAAATTTGACTGTAATTCAAATAGATACTGGACCTATTTTTTCGACATATCCGGCGAGTCACGTGACAATTGGCGGATCTTTATTGGATCAAATTGTGGCCACTTTTATGCTTATGTTTGCGGTCTGTGCTGTTACTGATGAGAAGGGCATTAATACTCCTAAACATCTCCAGCCTTTAATCCTAGCGCTCGTCATAACCGCTATTTGTATCGCATTCGGACTGAATTGTGGTGCAATTCTTAATCCAGCTCGAGATTTGGCCCCAAGAATTTTCACTGTTCTGGCCGGTTATGGAATACAACCTTTTCGGTGAATTTTGATTTTATTTTTTTAAATAATATTCAAATTTAAAATTTATTCGTTTCTTAATTATTACTTTTTTTCACATATTATGAAAAGTCCGACTCATTCGCTTTATTGGTTAACCGCTGGTATAATTGGTCCACATTTTGGTGCAATAATAGGCGCCTGGATTTATAAGTTAACGATCTTTTATAAAAGTAATTCTCATGATAACAATACCGTTGAATTAATTGATGTTAACTTAAAGCAAGATTCCTATAACACAAAATCTCGAAATAATCATATGATCGAAGATTCGGATAAATTTCAACCATTTATTATGAGAGAAAACAAACAAGAACACAGAAATTCTAATAACAATCATTTAAGTAATGATAATTACAATGTTAACGAACAAAATCTTAATTCAAATATTGTTAGCGATGGCATTAAAAATTGGTATGAAATTAATGATAGCTCTATTACTATACTATCAACTCCTAAACAAATGCAGTCAAAATCAATGTCATCTTTGGATTCATTAAGTGATTCCGAAAAGAATAATATGACGAAAAACTGTTAAAAAGATATAATAAAAATATTTATTTTATCCATCAATGTATTATCTGTTATATTAAACAAGTCAAAAATTGTTAATTCTTTCCTTGACTTTAGTGCCGAAAACAGGAGTGCAGCAGCTCTAGAGGACTGAAGCCTAAAAATTATATAAAATCTAAGTTTTCAGTTCAAATTAATGCTTGTTTTGTAGAATAATAATAATCCTATTTCTTGGAAGAATATATCGACATTTAAGGAATTAGAGTTGAAAATTTTACAAATTCTTAATGTCAATAGATCTACACTAATTATTTTTGAAATCTGTGGTGGGGCTATAGCTCACTTTACTCATAGCTATTTAAGGCAATGCTTTATATGTTAGAAAAAAACTCATAATTTTAAGAAAACCTTACAATTCTCTTCAAATTTTGAATTCTAATCATTTGTTAAGTTAATAAAACAATATATCGAAGTAGACGAGCATTGAATTTGAATTATGAAATAAAATTAATTAAATAAGATTTCATAATAAATTATTAAAATGTATTTTCTGTTCCAAAAATAACAAATATTGTCCTCAAAATAAAAATGAACAAAAATAAATTTTTAAAATTTAATTCTTGTGTTCGTATAGCATTCAAAAATTTGAAATGATTTTAGATAAACTTATTATTAACATCATAGATATCTGAATCTATATTATAATATTCAAAAGTGTCTTTTTGTTTGTTTATTTTTGTGATCTCTTAAAGGCTCGAACCCTGGAAATGATAGTCATGAAACCGGTACAATTAGAACCAGTATGACCTCAAGTTGAACTATTGAAAAAAATTTTCCCGAAAAGTTACCATTGGCTAAGTTGCCGAAAATGTGCGCTACTTATAAATTATATTTTCTTTGAACGGGTACTCTTTCTAGTATATGAATAAATTTGAACTTTTCATTTCATTAATAAATAAAAATAATTTGATTTCCTGTAGTCGTCATTTTCTTTTGCAAATTAATAGATACTCATTATTTTAATGAAATAAAGTTCACGAAGAAATGGCGATAATTTGTTATTTAATATGTGCTCAATTTATTTTTAACAAAGCTGTGAAAAATGCAGTTTCGATTGCTTCACAAACTATTTCTACCACTAAATTGCTCTATGATCTCAGTTGAGGTCAAGTAATCATCAAAATCGCATTCTTTCAGATGCAAAATTCAGTCGAACATATCCTCTTCTCTCGATCAGATCAGAAGTAGCTGCAGATTAGTCGCATGTGATTTAGTGTTTTAATTATTAGTGGATTGACACAACACTAATCCAATAATCGCTGTCGAGCCTTATGAATGAAGCTGTGGATTATAAATATCTAATCATAATCTAACCTTAGGTGAGGATAAGCGGAAAGACAGACATTAATAAACTATATCCTGATTTTTGCTTCACAGCACGAGTTAAAAGCCTAACCAAACCTAAACTGATCAGACCTTTGAATTTTCTCTTAACATTTTGATCGTGTGAATACATCCGTGTATTATTTAAGGAATATTTTGATGGCTTCTCATATAAATTATTCATAAAATACTGTATCACACATGACACCAAATGATCACACCCTTAACTTTTACTTTCCTTATTGACAAGTATTCTAATAACGATCTACGAAATAAGAGAATTAGAATCTGTTCAATTTTGAAATAAATTTGAAATTTGTTGAAATCAATTAAAAAATATATTGAAAGTAAATTCTGATTCAATGAAGTGTTGATCTTAAATAATTTTTAGAAATGAGAATATTCTCTGAATCAATTATTATTTCACTATGAATTCAAATCAAGTCATCTGTTCGAAAGTTGAAATGATTTTGTTTTGTAATCAAAATTGAATGTTTTAATTCTGATTTTATCGTAAATTTTTAGACCAGAATCCGTTTGAGACTCAAGCGTTTTACTTCTAAGCAAACTAAGTTCAGTCATGCGTCTTATTCGGTATAATTTATATTCATTAATTCAATTCTCGTGAGAAATTTTAGAAATTTTCTCGCCGTTAAGACTTCAAAATAAAAGTTATGCTAAAAATATTTTATTCAAATTTTTTCGCCATTAATTCTTTATGAAAAAAATATAAGTTCTGATAATTTCATTTGGAATAACTAATTGTTTCTTTAATTTTCGAATTGAATCTAAATCTTAAATCAAATGTTTTACTTGAGTTTTGTGTACTTTTCACTTATTTGAGTCAACTTTAATTTTTCTATCGCTAAAAATAGCATTGACTCAAACTTGAATGAGTTTTATTGAATTTTGGTTAAATTCAATATTTGCTTCAATTTGTCTCAAACTTTATTTTGTGAACTAATCTAATTTTCATCAATAAATATTATGCTTACAGAATACAAGAAAAAATGAAAGTTTTTACGATATATTTTTTTTAAAAATAGACTCTAACACAACAATGGCTCATTTCTATTTATGCCACGCATTGTCTGCTCTCTTCTTTAAACTGCGTGCTCAAAAAAAACTCTTAAAAATGCATTAAACCTTTTTTGTATTAAGACATAAATAAAATATAACAGATTATGAAAAGAATAATGAAGTAAAAGAGAGCTAACGCAGCAGAAGCTGAGAAGACCTTGACTTTAATAGTGAGAGCACTAAATGCAATACTTATTTCATGCAAAAACTGATTCCTATGCATCACATTTAACACTTCATACATTGATTTTTATGATTCAAGAGTAAAGAATAGACCGAATATTCTCAAGTCAAATATTTGGAGTTCTCAAAACTTGATATTAATCATTGTTTGTTATTTATTAACAGTTTTTTTTCAATTGTTTAACACTTCAATACATCATATATTATGCAAAATTGTTCTGCAATCATATTATTATTGTTTATATCAATCCAATCTTCAGGTAAGTCTTTTGGTGTCCTTTTCATCTATTTATCCAATCAATTAATAATTTTTGTCAAACAATTTTAGTAATAGTTCTCATCTCTCGATATAATCTGCAAACAAAAAAGTTATTGTTAACAATATTTTATTTATTAAGCTAATAGTGATTTACAAATTAAAATATTTAAATAATATAAATCTGTTTCATAATGTTCTCGTGACATAAAAATTGATTTTTTTAAAATTTGCTAACATTACGCTTATGTGAAGGTTTGCATGACTTTTATTGAAAAAATAACTATTCATTTACTGGAAAAGCTTAATGAGAAAGTTGACCGAAAAAAAATTGAAGATAAAGCATTGCTGTAATACATTAGTCGATAAAAATAGCATTAAATAGTGATAGAAATCGAGTCTAAATAAATGATCTCAAAATTATTACTATTTCATTAATGACAACTTTATCATTTAAAAGTCCATTTTTTCATTACGACAACCCAAAGAATTAACTGCATCTGTTTTTCAAACTTATGTTAACTAATTTTCTTTTTGAAAGGTTATGTAAAGATTATGAATTGCAATTAGTAACAAATCTGACATTTGATTCGATTCGTCACTATTTGATATTTGAGCTCGTCTTTTAAATAATTCTATTAAAGATGAAATTTTATACTTTTAGAAAGCGATGAGTCAGCTTTCAATCCAAGAGAAGGATGGCTTGTGAGAGGTATGAAAGGATACCGAGTCTTGACTGGAATCGATGCCTCTTATGATGAAGCAAAAGATATTTGTCAAATACTTTTCAGCTATCATTTTAGCCACAGTTATAGTCAATTAAGTTTAGTATCAATTAATAGTACGGAAGAACAACGATTAATATATTCATTGATATTGGCATCAAAGCACTCACACGACCAGTTCTGGATCGGCGCTCGAGACGATGAGGTACACGGCCTTCGATGGGTTGATGGAAAAGATGTCAAATGGACTAATTTTATTCTGCATAAAAAGCATAATGCAGGAATGAGATGTGTTGCTATCGATGCGACTAAAAAGGGAAGAGTTGAGAATCCCGGCAAATGGATATTTGACCATTGTGCTTCCAGAAAAGGCATCATATGTCAAAGAGCTTAATATTTGCATGTTCATTTCTCTTTTACAACTACAACCTTTAATAGGTACCACTAATATCACTATTAGTAAACTAAAGTTTAGTTCAAATGCTTTTACAGCTAATTTTTTGTCAATTTAGAAATTCTATTTCTCTTTTGTTAAGTAACTCAAATTCAAACCCTCAACATATTTATTGCTTATTTGCCTCAACTAAATAACGAATTTAATTAAATTCGTATTTTTTGGAAAACTTTCAAATTTCTGAAATGATCCTTTGAGTCATTGAAAACAATGATTTACTTAAAAAACTTCACGAATTATAATATATTTTGACACTATATTGATCTGTAATTAATTTAAAGCAAATTCAAAATACAAGCAAAAAATTTAAGGTAAAAAAAGTTATGTATTTATTAGGATTACATTCAAAATAATTTCATATCCAAATTGTCTTTACTTCAATACAATCTGTAAAATACATGATAAATAAGAGAGTTATCAAATATTAATATATCAGATAATTATCATAAATATATTTATCAAATATAGTCGTTGTCATTAATTTAAGTTATAGGGAAAATGTAAACTTATTATTTCAAAAATATAAAGCATGAATAAAAAGTTATTTTAAATAATTTTGTAGAGTTAATAAATAAAACATTATTTTTAAATAGAGAAAGAAAAAGTCCTTACATTAAAATCTAAATAAAAAATTGATAAAACTCAAAGGTTTTCTTATTTTATTGTAGAATAGTTTTCAAAAGGCCTTTGATTATGAGAATAAATTAATTTTCATCGATCATCAAATTCCTTTTTAATTCAATTGGTTTATCTAAATGCTGAGCACACAATTTGTGCACTATCGCAGCCACAAAACAATCGCCAATAATATTAGTTGTTGTTCTTATTCTTCCCCTATGGAAATAAAATTATTAATTAGGAATTGATTGAAAGCAAAATTTATCAGATCTGACATAAGCCAATCAACAGTCATGGTATAGGCGAGAACATCGAGTGGATTATCTATTCCAATGACTGCAGAAAATGCCATGAAAGTAACTATAGCCCCTCCACCTGATGGAACAGCTGGTACTGCGACTGACATTATAAGTGCAAATAGACTGCAATTAAAATTTCTCTAATTAAATACTGTTTATGATATTCAAACTTATTAAATAGAATACCACAGAATAATAATTTGTGGAAAACCTATTTCTAAGCCATGCATTTGAGCGACAAATAGTGTAACCATTGGGTAATACATTGCGAATCCATTCATATGCACTGTCATACCTAATGTTGACAACAATACATTTGATGTATAATACATGAAATAATAAAATTCTTGAACACATTTACACTTTATTTGATTTGATTTAATCAAAACTAATGTTATCAACATTTTTATCATCCATTTTCAGACTTACCCAATGGAAGCACAAATCTGGACACAGGTTCTGGCAGTTTGTTATTTTCTTCCATACATTTGATAGTCATCGGAAGCGTAAAAGCACTAAAGTTTTGCAAAATCATTAGCACATAAGGTAAAAGTGTGATAACTTAAATTGTAGACAGACCTCGACGAAGAACCAAAGGCTACTATAATTGCAGGCAAAATATTTACGTAGAATTTAAACGGATTCTTGCGTACTATTAAAAAATAAATTCCCGAAAGAATTATGAATAAGTGTATAAAAAATGCTAAAAATGCTGTTCCGAAAAACCAGACCAATTGTGTTAATACAGTTTCAGGAGATTTCATTTTTATAGCTTCGACACACATCCAACTGAACATTCCTAACGGCATAACTCTATTGAATATTTTGTTGAGTTAATCAAAAGAATTTTCAAAAATAATTTTTAATTGATTATAGCTTTACTTAATTAAAACCTTTACTATTTCCATGACAATAGCATTTGTTTCTTCTAATAAATTCTTAATATTTTGTGCCTTTGAGTCTAATTTCAAAATCGCGAATCCGAGAATTAGCGAAAAAATACAAAGTCCCAAATAATTAGTTTGAAACGATTTTTCGCTAATTTTTTTGTATCCAATGCTTATATCATTGGGATTTATTGGCACTAAAGCTGTGTAGTGTTGCATAAATGTGGCAGAAATTATGTTATTCGGAATCATATTCCTTAAAAAATACATTATTTCGAGTTTTATATAAAGGATCATTTAGAATATTCTTACATAAGCACATCATGAATAGCATCTTCTCTACTCGCCATAACTTGTTGTTGATTTGTTATTTTTTCTTCGCCCGAAAAACTTTCGTTATTCTTTGCTTCTCTAACGCCTGGTTTTATTAAACAAACTAATACTGTGCCCAAAATTGGGGCATATGTTGAAAATGAGATAAATAGTATGAATGTTAATCCAATTAAGCGTTTGTTTTCTCCAGCTTTAGTGGAAACGATACCTTTGAAAAATTAATATTTCTCTGGTTATGACCAAAATTCTCTCAAATTTGAAATAATTTTTTTGACATACTATTAGCAAGAGATGCAACAATAAGTGGCACTAATATCATCATAAATGCTCGGATAACTAATTTTCCTGGAAGTCCAATATAAGTTATAACTAAAGGATTTATTTCCCAAATAGACTTGAGAAGAAAACCAAATCCGAGGCCCGAAAGCGCACTTATTATGATTAAAACTGGGAACAAATTTTGTCTGAACCATACCTGAAAGAGTTTTTCTTCATAAATAAAGTATTTTCTTAATTTGAACACTCACTTTAAATTTGTTTGAAGCCATTTCTCAAGTAGACCATAAGCAAAATGAGAAATATTATGTTAACCAAATTAATGAATTGAAGACACAAAATTATATCAGACTCTTTTTACCAAAAACACTTTTCGCATGTTATGGACTCATTTTAATGGTTATCAGGACTAATATGTATTTGAAGTGATAAAACGCAGGCTTATTCCATAAACATCAATAATATACTCTTATTTATAATTTATTACATAAAAGTAATTTGTTTATTGATCTATATTTTTTACCCAATCCTTGAATCTAATTCCAATGATTTTAGGCCTTGAATTGATCATTTGAATTTGATTTGATTGAAACTACAATTCCAACTCGAATAAATCTATCTCTTATATAAGTGAAAGTGAAATCTAACACTAACTCCAATTTGTTCCTACACAATGACAATGAGTTAGAATCACTCAATTAATCATAAGTAATCTGTGGCAAAGTCAAAAATGTAAGGCTGCCAATAAAAAATGTTCTGGATTTATGTTTTCATCTTCTATTCGATCATTATCTTCGAAAATAAGTTCAGTTTTTTTATTTAATTTTTTTCAATTTGTTTAGCGCTTATACTTTGATATTATTTTACTAAATTTGAAACGATAAAAACTTTGTGGATAAACATAATCAATGGTTGTAAACAAATATAAAACTATTAGATAGAGTTTATTAAAAAGCGGTGTCTGGTAACCATAAAAAATTTGTTTAAGAAGATAATTTCTATGAAACATTTTTTCTTAAAAGCAGACCTAAAACTAAGAATTTTTGTTGCTTAAGTCTAAGGTCTATCGCTGACTAAAATTTGTCGAATGTGTCATTTCGGAAAATTATATTTCTTTATTGGATAATTAACAGATTAAAAATATAATTTCATTTTCATCTCAAATAATTGTGATAAAAAGTGATTTTAAAATTAATCTTTTAAATCTGATCGCAATTTTCCTCTGATTCCAACAGAATTTGCGTCTAAATCAGTGAAAAATATTCTAAGTTCAGTGTTATTAATTCCTAATTCTTTATTTATGTGCTGAGAAAGCAAAGCAGTCGTATTCCTATTTTGCTCGACATTTAATTTGCTAACATTTCGAAGTAATGCGAAAGCTGTTTCTTCTCCTCCAGAATTACTTCCTATTAATTCAAAATTATAATAATTATTATTATTTAGCCAAAAAATAAATAAATAACTTAAAATATTGGTTATAAAAATGTTACACAAATAGATTTCTATTAAAAACTGAAACTATTATTTCATTATTAAGAATATTTATCAGAGTATAGACAATAAACATATTCAAAAAAAATCATACCTGAAAATATATTCTGATCTGCGTTCACGTTGATTACTATAGCTTTCAAAGGCTTATTTAGCACTTGCGTCAATAAAGTAGCAGTTTTTGCTGCAAAATTTGCTGGTATTTTACTTTTAGCCAAAGTTGTGTATATCTGTAATAATGGCATTGTTATTCAATTTTTAAATTTTATTTCAAAAATAGAGGTCAAGGAAATTCAACTTTGTTTTCCACAAACAATATTTACGAAAAAGCATTCATTTAAATATAATTAACATATAATATGAGAAAATATGGCAACTAATATCTTATCGTAAATGTTTAGGAAAAGTAAAAGCCTCTCGAATTTTAATTTTTAATCATAACAACAAACTTTATAGTAAGTTCTTGAGAAGGTCTCTACAAGTATTTTCCACAACATAGGGCATAAAGAACTTGATTACTCATGAATTAATAGATGTGATTGAATGAATTGAACATATTTATGTTCTATCGCTGCAAAACATTTAACTTGGTTTTTAAAACCAATATTTAATCGTGAATCGAAAAATTAAAGACTAGATTTGATAAAAACTTTTTTAAAAACTTGATTTAAAGAAAAATTTATAAATTTAAATTGGAAAAAATTTAGTCTAAGCTAAGAATCATATTTAAGTGATAGATAATAACTTTCTTGTTATTGAAGACTTACTATTCTATGTATTAATGAAATATTGTCTCTTTTTCAAAGCAAAAGTAAGGGAAAAATCAATTATCGATTATTCGTAAACTAAATAGAACTCAGATTTATCTAAAAGTTAAGAATCCGTTGTATTTAAGTTTTCTAAACAGTTATCAAACATCGGATCATTAAAAAATTAATGCACATGAAAATTATTTTACGTTTTTATTAGCGAATAAATTGACTTTTATTAATTTTTATTTCAAGTTTTCTGTCCACTTAATTAGATTGTAAGAAGTGATATATTATGAACTTTAGAAAATAAAAATATTTATTAATTTTTTTCTTTTTTTTTTAATTTATTTATCCGTATAGTTGAACAAAATCAGAAAATTTTCAAAAGTTATGAAATTATAAATTAATTTTGTTCATGAAAATTATTATTATTATTATTATTTAACTTTAAAACAAAAACTTTTAGTTTGAAATTCAAAAGTGGGTAGAACTTCAATAAGCCTTTCAAAGCCCTAAATCAGAGCATATTTTGCCTTTATTTCCGCATAAGTTTGGATCCAAATCAATAAAAAATAAACGGAATTCATTCTTA
Source organism: Malaconothrus monodactylus (assembly GCA_034697245.1). Classification (NCBI taxonomy): domain Eukaryota; kingdom Metazoa; phylum Arthropoda; class Arachnida; order Sarcoptiformes; family Malaconothridae; genus Malaconothrus; species Malaconothrus monodactylus. Next base: position 18,664 of record JAQIWZ010000102.1, on the reverse strand, counting down.
TTAATACCCAGCTCTTTATTCACATGTTCGGCGAGTGCTTTTATCGTTTTCCTATTTTCTTCAGCACTAACACAACCAATACTTCGAAGTATACCATAGGCTTTGGGCTCAACGCCTTCCGGATCACTGCCTATAATAGAATATTGAGAAAATAATTCGGTAGGTATTGTATAAAAGCAAAAACAAATCTAAACTAAAATACCAGCAAATATTTTTTGATCAGTCAATAGGTGAACAACAATTCTTTCCATAGGTTTGTTCTTCAAAACCTGAGTTAATATTTGAGCGGTTTTTAATTGAAAGTCTTTCGGAACTTTAGTTTCCGGTAATGTTACATAAATTTGTAAAAATGGCATAATTTTAGTTCAATTTTAAATTCAAATCAAAGAATATTTCAATTATATTTTAATTTAAAATAAGAGTAACTTTTTTAGCTCTCAATCATTTGAGTGAAGCCTTAGTCAAAGCCTTAGTGTTTAATTAGTTTAATCTAAAAAGTCTTATTAATTGAGATCAATATTGAAGATAATTACGTAAAAAACAAAAATCCTTGAAATATAAAAAAGTTATCATTAATTTCATATTTAATAATTTGTGATTTCTTTTAATTCTGAAGCTCTTCACTACAAATGAGTCGTTTATATGAATTTTCTAAATAGTTATCAAAAGTAATTTTTGGCTTCACGACAGAAGAGAACTTTATATTTTCATATTGTACGGGCTCTCAAAAAATTGAAAAATAACAAAATTGGATCATTTTTGAGATAAATTTGTTATTTATTTCTATGTCGATAATGGGCTTTATATCTATTTATTTATTTTTCAAACCCTTTGCTCGACTCAGAACTCGAACTGAAATCTAGCCGAACGTCAATTCGTCATATTATTGACCAGAACTGACTTTTATAAGTTTTGAAAAGTTAGAACCAACTCATAAGCCTTTGTAAAGTTGTGACAAGTGTTGCATTAATGGATAGCAAACATATCGCCATCTATTTTATTCATTTATTAATAATTAAACTATGTTTTAAAAAACTGTAAATTATGTAAACATTTTATTGTATTTAATAATAATAGAAAATATTGTAATCAAAAATTGTATTTTATTTATTAATTTAATTTAAAAAACAATTTAAATGCATATCAATTGATAGTTAAGTGAATTTAACTGAATTTTATCACAATTTTAATCAATATTTTATTATTTTTCTCATTCATTGCTTTTAGAAGTGAGTATTTTTTAGACTAAAAAATAAATACAATTTTGAAAAAATTAGTTTCAATTCTGTTGATAATTACTTGAAATATTTTCTAATATTTAAATTGAATTTAATCTCATATTAAATCAAATCTCAATAACCAATCAATCAATTAATAAATTAGTTATGATTTCAATGCTAACTAAATGTCAATAATATATCAATTATTTAAAAAATGATTCAAAAAAAATGAAACGAATTGATTTGAATAAAGAAAATAAAACTATAAATCATTAAAAATTATTTCTCAATTCTCTTAACTGTAGGTTTAGTTTAGTTTAGTTTTTAATGATTTGATTGATTCTTAGCATAAATAAAGCCCAATAAATGCGATCGCAATCTAATGTTTTTTATTATTAATGTTTATTATTATTATCTCTTGAACTCTTTATTACTCAATGCGTGGGATATTATATAAGACCTCAAGTTTTTAAACTAAATTCTAAATTAAAAAAGGGATAACTTATGGAATAATACAATTAAAACCATTTATAACGAACTCTTTAATCAATTTTAAGCTCAGGTTTATTACAAAAAAGTTTTATACAAATTGATTGCTATTTAATGGGTTTGACTGAAGAGAAAATTGACAAAAATTAGTTTAAATGTGAATAACTAATTGACAATTAGTCGTGAAATCTATTCTCAAAATGTGTGAAAGTATTCTTAATTTGAAATAAAATAAAATTCTTCATAATTTAGTCGTCTCTTAAAAAATAAATTATTATTATTATAACTAATGATTACTTTATTGATTGCAAACATCAAACAAAACTAAATAATAGAAAATAAAATTAATTTAAAGGCAATTAATTGCAAGCCTTAAGTAAAAATTGAGTCTAAAATCTTATTCATAAATAAAATTAAAAACATAACTAAAACTTGTTTGAACTAAAAGACAATAGTTTACAGTATTTATGATAACCTGTACTGTCAATTACCTGTTAAATAAAAAAGAATTTAAGTCAAAAAAGTTTAAGTAAAGGTGTATTTCTCGAAAAGGCTGTGTGTTATATGCCTTATAAGGCATTTTAAACGCCAACACATAATATAAGTTTCACAAATGATTACTTCAAAGCAGAGAACTCTTATGTAATAATATTCTAATCGAAAAAGTTTTATACAAAATTAAAAACTTTTCTCGACTATCGCCTTCTCTATCGTTGCATTTTGTTTAAGTTCACGCTTTTCATGACTAGAACTTTGAGTCTAATTGAGAGCTTGAAAGCCATTGAAAGCAATTATTTCATTGCCTTATTTTTCTCTCAATGAAAATTCATTGTTTTAGTGGTTTCTAATTAATGACACTTTCGAATAGTCATTAAAATTACCGTTAAATCAGTGCGAAATTAGCCCTAAAGGTAAAAACAATTATTTTCCATTTCAATCAATCCTAATTTATTTTCTTAATTCGTGTTCACTTCTGAGATAAGTTCTGCTTTAATCTACAATTTTTTCCTCTCTTCCCATTTGTCGATCAGCTTTAGTAAAATTTTATCTTTTTCTTTTAGTTTTTGACCGACTTTTAAAACAGTTCCTCACTTTTAGAAACTGTTTCTTACAATCTGTTATTATAATCGATAATTAACTTTATTGTAAACATTCTGTTTATTTAAATGTCTAAAAATCATAATTATATTACTTGTATTGTATTTTAATTCAAATATTAATCATGTCTTCTTTAAAACTTTATTCTCTTGAAATTTTCGTGACTTATATGGAAGTGATTTATGATTATTACTTGCCTTAAGATTTGCTTAATTCTTTTATAATAATAATAAATTGAAGATTTCGTTTGATTCTCAATATTTTATAAAAGTTTTTGCGAACTTGTAATAAAAATTATTGATTGTCTATTTATTTGATTTATTGAAAGTTCCGATTTTTTTTCTAATGGGTTTCAATTAATGGTAACTTTAAATTTATTTCTATCATAAGTAGACTTTAAATACATTTAAAAATAATTTCTAAATAACTAAAAACGATAAAAATGAATTCCAGTTTTAACAGAATAATTAATTTTTTCAGATTTAATATAATATAATGTCATTGAAATCCAATTCATCGACTCAATCAAAAACATCATCAAAAAACTCAAAACCATCTGCGTCTCCCGCAAGCAAAGCGCAGACAAATCTGAACCGATCCGCAGCAAGCAGTAATCAATCATTGCATTCATCAACATCTGAAACACAATCCCAATCAACAGTTCGCGCGTCTTCCATAAGACGGTCAGCCTCTTCAAATGAAATACTCACTGAAAATATTGACGACTTTGCAATAGGAGACAAGGTTTGGGTCAATGGTCAGAGACCGGGAATTATCAAGTTTTTAGGTGAGACAAAGTTCGCACCTGGAAAGTGGTCTGGTATTGAACTGGACAGCGATGACGGCAAAAATGATGGATCTATTGGTGGTGTTCGTTATTTTGAGTGTCCACCAAAGTTTGGAGTCTTTGTTCGCCCACAAAGACTGACTAAACAGCCGATCGAAGAAAGGAAATCAAGTAATAAGTCATCGCCTGTCAGAGAAACGCCTCCATTGACGCCAACAGTTATTGAAAAGCACCAGAAATTGTTGAATAATAATAATAACAGCAATACGAATGGAAATTTCAGTCGATTAGAGAATAAGTTTCAAGTCGGAGATCGTGTTCTCGTGAACGCGACTTCAGGTACAAAATTAGGGACTTTAATGTTTTTGGGAGATACAGATTTTGCGACCGGTTTCTGGGCCGGTATTGAACTTGACGAACCTGTAGGAAAAAACGACGGCTCAGTCGCGGGTAAGCGATATTTTAAGAGTGAAATGAAATACGGTTTGTTTGCGCCCATTCATAAAATAAGTGCCGCGCCTTTAAGTGCACTTAAAGTTGTGAAAAAGTCGACCGCAAAACAGCGGCCCTCGATTTCAAGGCAAAGATCTGGAAGTCAGGAGTCGTTGAATTCGATCGCGTCTTCAACCGCTTCGTCCACTCGACCCAATCGAGTAAGACTTGGAGTCACATCACTTTCATCTTCACAAAAAGGTATATATTTGTGATTAATTAGATTTTTCAAACCTATCATCAATTTTTTGATTCATATAAAGGCAGCAAATCTTCATCACAACAATTGGCGGCTAATATAACTGCAACTACTTCTGCCTTAAACGAAGCTCTTAAGGAAAAAGAAGAACATATCACCCAATTGTTGAAAGAGAGAGATCTCGAGCGCGGGGAAGTAGCTCGAGCTGCCTCTCAGGCAGACGTTCTCGAAGAAAAATTGGCTGCTCTTCAATCTGAACACAACAAATTAGTTCAAGAGGCAGACGAAGAGATCTCTGAATTGAAGAGATTGAATCAGGAATACGAAGAAATTCAGCTCAAAATGAATACACAATTAGAAGACGAGAAGAAAAGATTAGAAGATTTACTATTTAGGTTTGAAATTATTAATTATTTCTTATTATATTTGTTTTATATTCGATTTTTTTAATTTGCAAAACAGGTTAGAAGAAGAAACGATTGTCAGATCAGATCTTGAGTCACAGATAACTTGTTTGAAACAAGAAATCGATAAACTTAAGGATGAGATCAAATCTAATTCTGAATTGAGCTCTAAATCTAATTCACAACAAGTCGAAACATTGATCGACAAATTGAAGGCTTCCGAAAATCAACGCGAAAATGATATATTTGCACTTCAGGAGGATTTGGTTCGAAAAGAAGAATCAGTTTTCCAATTGGAGGCTTCAATAGAGAGGAGAAACAGTGAAATTGCGAATTTACAATCGAGAACATTAGAGTTTGAACAAGAATTAGATTTAGCCAAACAGAGAAACGATCGACATTTGGAAGCTATCGATGAATTAAATTTGAGAATTAAGAAAGAAGAAAGTAATAAAAGACTATTAAACGAAGAAAATAATAGATTAAAACAACAGTTGAAGGAAAGTGAGAAACGTTTACTACTTTTGGAAGAAAGAATTTGTGAAATCAGTTCTGGTAAGAAAGAAGTCGAATTTGTGGCCAATCGAGTAAAGGATTTAGAAAAGGAATTACAAGTTAAGGATAATATTGAGAAGACTCTTGAGGAGAGTTTATTGGAAACTAAGTCTAAATATGAGAAATTTGAGAGTAAGAAATATTTTAATTTTCTGATTCTTTCTTTTGGAGTTGAAATTTATTCGATTTTATTACTTTAAGCTGAAGTCAATACATTGGCTGAACAGTTGACTGAAATGCGATCGATTTGTGATCAAGAAATTAAGCGCCGAAACGAAGCCGAAGATAGAGTTAATCAATTGTCAGATATTAATCGAAATCTTGAGTCAAAGATCCAAGAATTGATGCGCACATCGGGTTCTAATTCGGATTTATTGTTAAAAATGAATGCAGAAGTTGTCGATAAACAAAAAGAGTTTTTAAAGAGAGAGAAATCATTGAAAGAAGAAATCGACTCAATTAGAAAAGAAAAAGAATTACGTGAAACCGAAATAAGAGAATTGAGAATCGATAACGAGGACAAAAAATCGTTGCTCAGTAGGTTCGAGAGAAAAGAGAAAGAATTCGAAAAATTAATTCAACAAAATGAAAATGAGCTCAAACTAACGCGAAGTGATTGCGACGAAAAACAAGAATTAGTCAATGATTTGAGGAAACAATTGAATGATTTGAAAACTAGACTCAATTCAGTGACTAAAGATCAAGAAATGACTAAAGGTTTGCTATTTTTCTCCATTTTATCTCTCCTTTAATTTTGTTTATTGTTTAAATTGAATTTTTTTTAACAATATTTTTATTGATTTGTTCTCATAATTTTCAGATGAATTAGAGTTCAAATTAATACAATTAGAGAGAGACCACAATCAACGCGAACAAGACTTAGAGGCATCTAATCAAGAATTACGTAAATTACGAGATATTAAATTTGAATTGGAATTAGAACGCGATCGATATAAACGCGATTCAGAGAGATTTGAGAAAACAGCTGATGAAAAACAACAAATTGTTGATAATATGAGACAAGACGTAATTCAAATGAAAGAGGAATTCAATAAATATAGAAAAGACTTAGAGAAACAATTGGAGACTTCGAAATTGAGTTCTATTGCTCTCAATGAAATTGAATCAGATCTTGACAAACAAAAAGCTGCCTACCATGAAATAGAAGAAGAAAATCAATCGCTTCGCGACGATAACAGACATTTGCGCCAAAAAGTCGAAGAATTACGTGACGATATCGAAGGTATCAGTGATTTAAGAAATTTTTAAAGTTTCTAAATCTTTTGAAGTGCTTTCCTATAAGTTTTCTCTTCAATAATTGGAATAAAGTTGAAATAATTGTAAACAAATGCCAAAGCACTTGAAATACTATTATTAGTTTTCTTCTTTTTTTCTTCTAACAGTCATTTGGTGTACTTATTTTTTATGCAGAAAATACTGAAACAATACAGACTCACTCGAACACTATTGTCAGCGCAACCGTTTACTCTATTGTTTCACTTTTCATAATTTACTTTCTCTATAAATTATATTATTTAATTATTTATCCAATTTTATCAATTTTTCTATGATTTCGCCTAAAATTCTTCTTTAAGTTTCAGTATTTCAACCCTTTTTTATTTCAAATTAATTAATTTACACGACTTTTCTATTAGAAAAGGTTTTGCCTGTCGTTTATTTTTGAATTTATGTTTTTTATATATTATGTATGTATTTATATAGCATTGGAAAAAAGACATTCAGAAGTGTTGGCAGAGTTTGAGTTCGAGTGTGAAAGGCTTCAGAATAAAGTGGATGCTGCGGAAGAACTGGCGGATGACAGACAGCGAAGACTTATTGAATTAGAAGGACAGCAAAGTTTAGCTATTGATAGCTTTAGACGTTCTGCAGAAACAGAGAAAAGACAATTAGAGAGAAAGTTAGATGAATTAGAGATCAAAGTTCGTGAGTCTATTGCAAACGCTAATTCTCGAAGATATGAACAGCAAATTGAAGGAAAAGATAATTACGAGCAACAAATCGAATTTCTTAATTCAGTTATTGTTGATATGCAGAAAAAGAACGACGAATTGAAGTCTAGGGTTCAAGTGCTTGAAGAAATAGGTCTGTATTTGAATCACATTTAGAATAACTCATAATTTATTAATTTTATTAAAATCGTATTATTTTTTCCAATAACCGAAACTATTATTTAATTTGTTTCAACGTTAGGCTCAAACTTATATTTTTTTAAATATTCAAATAAAGTTTTCTAGTTTGTGTCAAACAATTAATTTAGATTTAAATTTTATAATTTATAACTTATAACAAATATTTTTATTTCAATAACTTATAACTAGGAATTAATAGTAGATTATTATTAATAAATTTAATTTATATTTTCACTTTTAAAATATGATTCGTTTTAATTGATAATAAGATTTAATTTTGTACAAATTGTTAGGTTTGGGTGAATTTGACTCATCATTTCAGTCAAGCGTAAGAATGAATGGACACATTAGAGCTCCGAGAGTTTTTTGCGACATTTGCGATCGTAAGAAACAACTAAACTTTCCTAAAGACTATTACTTATAAATTATACATAAATCTAATTGAGTTTATTTATAATACAGTTTTCGACGAACACGAAACTGAAGACTGTCCAAAACAAGAATCATTAGAGCAAGAAATAAGAACTCATTCTTCATATCACGCCATTCGGACTGAACAGAGACCTTATTGTGATGTGTGCGAAATGTTCGGTCATTCGATTTCTGATTGTTTAAAAAATAATGAAACTTTTTAACCACAAATTTGATTTTTACGAAACAATTTTTTTAGAAATCAAATCAATCTTAGTATTGATTATATTTTAATATAATTTAATTGACTTAAAAATTATTTCTCTTCTTAATAACAGTCGGATTTAACAATTTTTTAAGAGTTTTTATCCTTATTTAAATTATATTAAATGTTTTTTTTTCCTAAAATCTAATAAAAAATACAAAACAAATTATGTTTTTTAGAAGCTATAATATTTATTATTTGTGTTTAATAAATGTTTCAAATTGTCATAAATTATAGATTTGTAATAATAATGTGTATCTAAAGCTTAAATTTTTAATTTTTTTTCACTCTCCAAATTATAATGAATTAATTATATTTGTTTTGCGAATGAGTATTTCTTTTTTTTAATTATATATATGAACACTAAAAAGATGTTTAACTCAAACATTTGAACCGCTATTAGTTCTAATAACTAGGAATGACTGATCTTTTTTAGTGACTAAACACCAAATTAAAAAATTAATAAAAACTACAGTAATTATAATGACTAATACTATAAGAACATAGATTAATATATTCAAAAAGTCTAAACTTTTGGACGAAAGTCGTTTGAAAGTGAAAGAACTATTATCTAAATTTTCATAAGTTGTCGTTGAAATAGTTGTTGAGTCGATTGTTGGTGCGATTGTTTGAATTGGCACTAAAACATTCACTAAACAGTTAACACTTTCGTCAGAATTATCGAAGCAATTGTTGTGATGGTCGCAAATTAAATAAGAATCAATGCATCGATTATTATTACACTTGTATTCAGTTTGTTCTCGACATTGACTCTCGTTTCCTGAAATAATAAATTGTATTTTATTAGATGCGAAGCAAAAGTCAAATTGAAAACATTTCTTATAAAATATTCTTTAAAAATATTTTAAAATTTTATTTTTAGAAAATAATTTTGTGAATAAGAAACAAATTTTAAACAATTTTAGTTTAAGATCAAGTTTATGAAGAACTAAAGCTGCTTCTGTATTGGTTAATGCCCTGACCATAAACGTTTGAAAGCAGTTTTCAGAATTTTAAAAAATTATGATTTTTAGACTTCAAATATTTTGATTGATGAGAACTATAAAAGGCTTTCTGCTATCAAAACTATCATGAATTATAACAAGTTTTAAGATGTTTTGAGTGTTTCAAATGTCAAGATTAGCACTGATTAAGGCTCAACTTCGGTAAAAATACATTAATTTTTATAAACAAATTGAATTCTTTGAAGAATAAATTATTGAAGGCTGTAATAGAAATTGTGTAAATAATTTTCATACTGTATGCGTATTTATTACTCAATCTCAAAACTAAATGATTTATTTCAAGTTTGTTAGTGAATGATTAACTGCGTGCTATGTTTCATGAGCTCTGATTTATGACATTTTAATAGCAATTATAATAATCAACTCATCAATAATAAAAAATTAATCATTTCCTTCATTAATGAAGAGATAGGAAATCCGTTTATGTCTGGGTTCAAACTTTTTCCAAATAGTTTTTAATTTGAGCTCATTTTGAAATTTTTTTGAGATTCGTAAACAAACTGAATAAATAAGTTGAACAGTTATTGTGAAGAAATGATTGTTTAACGTTAAATATAAAATCCTTGACAACTCACATAATACTTGTAATTCAATATCTCTGATAAAGTAAACAGTTTTTATTAACTTTACTGAAATTCATAAATTAATAAATTAATTTTGATGTCAATTTTATTTAGGCTAAAATCTGTTTTATGCACTACACTAAAAAGCAGGAGATGTTAAGTTCGTTGCTCTCAAAAGGAAAAAATGACGAATCGAAAACTTTCTCTCATGAAAATTTGTGTTACACGAAAAACTATAGATGTATTTTGTAAGCAATTTCTTTCAAAGATAAAGATTTCTTTGTTATCAAAAAGGGTGAGAATTACATTTTAAATGCATGTTTATTTGGCATTTTTTAGATTAAATGCATTTCAGAAGATCAATACTTTTTAATCTTGAAAATTGCGAACATAGAGGTATACAGTGTATTAAACTCGTGAATAAAAATTTTGAAATTTTGCAAATAAGTTACTCTATTGAAAATTTAGTTTAATGTTTAAAAACTCGTAAATAGGTTGACAATTTTAATAAAATAAGTATATTATTGAGGAATACGAAGAAAATGTTTTAAAAATTTTTTAATTAAGTTGAAAAATAATTTTAAAAAATTCAAACCTATTTCGATGAATGGAGTGATGACTAATTGAAAAGTGAATTGTTGTCGCTCTAACTGTTCAAACACTAGCTCAAGAGCATTGTTATGTGTTGTAATTTCGAAAACTTCTCGAATTTTAATCATTGATAGTCTTTTAGAACTCGTAGGTGTAAAGTGTAGTGATTCAGTGAACCATAACTTTCCATTTGTGGAAATACCTGTTCTCATGTGAATAGAATTATTAAAGTTTAAAATTGGAAGAAAAAGATATTTATTTTGCTTTCTTTCAGAAAAAGGCGTTTAGAAAGGGATGAATGAGAAAAGAGAATTTTTAAAACTAAACATATATTTTTCTATACTGAATATAGATATTAAGCTCACCAAAATCACAATTACGCAAATCGAAAATCGCAAAAAAATTTTACAAAACATTAAAAATTTAATAACTTTTTACTTTGCAATATAATTGAAATATTCCTTTCAATTAAAGCCAGTTTTTGATAGTTTTAGTGAAATATAGAAATTTTTAAAATTGAAATTTCATTCATTTTATGTGATTTGCCACATATATCTTACAGGTATTTCGTTGGATAAGTGAATGCATTGTAAATAATAATAATAAATCTCTATCTTATTTAATAAATTTTTAGAATTTAAAAATTAAATACCAGTTGCAGATCCAGTGGCGTAAATACGTTTTTCTTCACTGGCTATTAGTCTTATAACACAATATGGAACAAATTTTGTAGTATTGTTGTTATTGAAATTAACGATAAGAGGATTTTTAATTAATAATGACTTTTCCGCGGAAATCATTTGTCTGCCCGGATAGTCAGACCAGTTCTTATCTGTGCAATAATCGTGAAGATTATCTATAAAACAATTATAAATTTTTAAGTTTTACTCTTTTTTTTATATCATTAAAAATTATTTTGTTAAACAAGAGAATGTTTGTGTCATTTATCGATCAATAAATTTCTATAGTTTAAAATCTGTTTTCATCGACCGTATGTTTTCGTTTGTATTAAAATTAAACTATTCTGAGAATATTTTTAAATTGCAAATCAAATAGTAAGTCAAAAATTATAAACAAAAAATTTTAAAAATTTGCGATTAGCCTGAAATAGATATAAAAAGTAAAATTAAACTTACGTTGAATATAGTTGAATGAATTCACTACACAGGTAAAGGTATTGACGATCATTAAGAGCAAGTAATCATTGAGTTGAGACAACTTCATAGCTAATAATACAGATGTGAAAAGAGAGAAAAGTTTGGGAAAGAAAAAGAAAATTTACTATAACACTATCGGCTGTAATAAATTGTACACAAAAGTTGTATAACGGGGTTAGAGTCTTATCCTCCAAACATTATTAGTTAGTACTTTAGGGCTGAAACACGGAATAGCATTTTTTATGCAACATATGCCACACTTGTTGTTAGTTTTGGTCTAACAATCGAGAGTTTCAAAAATGAAAACTTTTTACGAGTCACAAAAATATAGCGAACAATAAAGTAGTATTTTCTGAATTACTACAAATAGTTCGAGTAGACGTTTGAAGATATAATTTATTTGACAATTTGCTTAAAAAATTCACGCCTTTCTCTTCTCTTCTCCCGACTTATCTGTTTAGGAACTCGAGTTAGAATGAGAGAGAATTTTAAACAACATTTGAAATTTAATGCCTGTAATAATTCACTGAGGATTTTGTGTGACTGTTATTGGATTTGTTCTGTGATTCTGTAACTCTAAACCTTATTTTAATGGTTAGATCATAACCTGTTTTTATAAATTTAAAGCTGAAGTATATGTGAAATAATGTTGAGAGACTTTAAACAAAATATTATTTAAATATAAATATTAAATCATCAGCTTTTAAAACGTTGAGTAAACTTTTCATTTAATAGCCAAATATGTGATCAAATAATTACTCTCTAGCACTCAATAATAAAAATAAGTGAAGGAATTAATGAAGGTTTAATACAGTATTAGCTTCAATTCCGAGGCCTTTAATCTAACAAATATTTGACCCTATTTTTGCCCTTAAGTCTAGGCACAAAAAACTTATTATATTTTTCTCCTTTTCATAATCTAATCTCAATATATTGTTATCTCAAAATATTCGGAACTATTTTAATAATACTTCTCAACTGTTAGAAAAAAATGCATTTTAGTTACAAAGACTTTCTGAAACTATTCATAAGCTATATTAAGAATAAGAAATAACAATAACAATAACATTGACCCTCAACCTTAACTCGTCTTATTATTGCGTAACTTTTTTCTCACTACTCGTTTAACTTGTTTTTAGTTTTCCGGCAATAAATATTTCAAAAATATGAAATTAGCATAACTTCAAAAGATTAGGCGGTAATACTTTATAAGTTTATCCAATCTTTTGGTTGCAATTAAATCTTACCTCTGATCCAATCTATTGATCGTAAAATTTTGCTAATTATTGAACGCTCTTTTATTTTATTTTTGAGATGTTTAAGAAATTTGAAAAAAAAGTTTTAATTAAAATGATTTTTATTGTATCAAAATTGATATTTTATTTTCTAACTCTTGAATTATTCCTGATTATTGATGAATTTTTGCTTGAAAAGAACACTAAACCCATTTATTAAAATCCTTACAAAGGGTTTTAAACTCATAATTTTAGGAGAATATGAGTTTTAACTTTTAAATACTATTGCGTTAAATGATGAAAAATTTTTAAACAAAAAAAGCAATCCTAAAGAAAAAAGAACGCTATCTGCTCATACTATTGGTTAAGTTAGATCCTTGTATTAGTGGAGGTTAGGTCCGATTGAAACATAGCGATCCTGTATTTTTATTGCCTATTTATTTACGATTAAGCTTTTGAATCCGGATATCAGTTGAAAATATCGAAAGCGAAGAACTCTTTTTTGTATTTTTAAATGTGAAGTCGAATATATGAAACTACCGTAGTTTTGATCGATAAATAATTCCAATCAATTGCGAGCAATTTTGAATAAAGTTGAAAATATTTTCCCCTTTGGTTTGATATTTTCACCTGTTTTTCATTATTTAAGAACTCAATTAATTCAATTTGTTTTATGACATACTATTGATTATGCATTTTATATTTCAAAATAATTAAACGGAATTTTCCGTTCAATTAAAAAAGTAAAGCAAATCTATTCAAACAACAGGTGCGCTAATAATACTGTAAATTGTTTATAAAAGCCTGACTGGACTTCATATTCATTTATTCTCAATCAACCAATTATGAAGAATATTATATTTGGGTTTCTTGTGTTGGCTATTGTTCTGACTGCTGTTAACTGTAAGTAAATTAATTATTGAGCAAATGAAACAATTAAGGGCTACCGAAAAAGAAATATCATTACTATTGTCATTAATTTTAGTTTAATTCCATGAGAACTTATGATAAGATATTTCCTCTCTTGTGTTTAGTACTCGATTACTCAAAATAATTATTATTTTCCTGTGAATATAATTATGAAAATTGTCTTGAATTTTTTAATTATAATTCCTAAATTGTTTCTAAAAAAGTGTTTTCTTTTCTTTTTTTCTAAATAAATGTTTAAATAAATAAATAAGTTGTTAAATAAGCATTTATGACAAAAATGAAATTATTTGAGGCGCACCATGCGGTGGTGGAGGCAATAATAAAGGTGCTAATGGTTCTGGTGGAAATAGCAATAATGGAGACGGAACTGGAGGGGGAGTGAATGGTGGATCGGCTAATGTTCCGGCTGGCGAGAATAATGGTCCTGCAGGTAATTCAGGATAAGGACTTTGGGCTCGGAATACACGTAAAGCCTGTTGAATAAATTAAATCAAATCTATTGATGTAATTTTTAAACTATATTCTGATTATAAAAAACAATTCAAAAATTCCTTTGTTCTGTTTCTTAATCAAAGGGTTTAAATAAATTGAGTGTTTCTCAAAATGAATTGCCGTTTACTTCAATAAAGTTAAAGCTCAAACATTCAATTGAAATGGTCACTGATTTGTTTATAGCAAGTTTTTATTTAACAATACTTGAAATTGACAAATATCGCATTTTGTTTTAGCAATAATCAATTTATACAAACTTTCTTAAGTCAAATCACATGAAAAATTTCTTTCAGTACTATCAATTCAGTTCACTTTCAGTTCTTTGAATACTATCAGAAAATTTTATATTTAATTATGAGTGATTGCTTTAGGATTGCGAAAGTATATAAGTTTTAATTTATAACTCAATTAAGTCTATTACACGAATAAAAATTGAGATGCAGTCCATTAACAATTTAGTATTTTGATTAGTATTACATTAATAATAACAAATGAGTAAACAGTTGAGAAATCATTTATTCAAGTTTATTTTGAAGCCTATAAACAGTTATTTAATCTTTGAATTGTAATAATATAACAGTAATGATTGCTAAATACCAGTACATCAATTTTTAAAACTCCAAATTCTTCAAAACAGTCTTTCAATTTAGTTCTTAATTATTATTAAGAATGCCAACAAGGAATCAATGCTATCAATGCCAGTTTCCGTCAATTCAATTAATGAGAAAATCTATTATTTAAGAGTTTTTTTTAAAGAAAAAATGAAGTCAAAAATGCGCATCTTATTCTAGAATAAAACCAAACTTCAATATACAGTTATTTTTCAATAAAATTTTTATTTCAAAGGTTAAAATTTTTTCTATTGTTGTAAAAGCATTATATTCAAACTTTTTATCCTAAATACTCTGTATTACAGTAGAAATTAGTTTTTTGTTATAATAAGTAAGTATTAAATATGATTGAAATATTTTTCTAATTAAGTCGTAATTTAATGGTTACAAAAATTAAATACAACTCATAACAGATTGAATTTGTTGTTTACATCAAAACTAAATTTTATTTCAAGTGAACGTAACAAAGTTATGAGTGCAATGAAGTTATTTTGAGCAACAAAGAAAAAGAATGAATTCATTAAAATTGAATTTTTACTGTTTATTCAGATACATCTGTTTTTATATGTAATTACCTGTAGATTCAGAATATAAGTACACCGATTGTACTTCAGAACCATTGAGAATTTCATGCATGAAATAATTGTTTATCGAAAAAGAATATTCTGATGAAAATGCTTTTCAAAAATATGAAGCCGAAGTTTGATCAAAAAAGTGAAAATATTTTTACGACGTACGTTAAGACTAATTTACAGTCTGAAGAACCCAAAGATATTAAATCATGGAGAAGAATTTCTTTGTTTCCAACACTTTTGTTACTAATAATAAGTTGTGTGGTTTTAATACCTATTATTATTTGGGCTAATTCTATGAACGTTGGAAATAATGTGAGAGGAAAATGTCATCACAACAATAAGAATGGCGTTTGTTTGACTAACTCTTACTGCTGTGATGGCGAGTATGTTATTGGAAAAGATCAGTGTTCGGGAAACGGAATTTGCTGTTTGGGAAAAGTAGATAAATGTGGAGGTTCTTAAATTTTATTTACTCATAATTAGTAATTACTATTTTTTGAATCAAATATAGCTAAAAACTACTGAAATATATGATGAAAACTCAATCTTCAGTTTTTCACTATTTAATTCTTAAAGACTTCTTATTTTTTCAACTGTTTTCCATTAAGCCTTCATTTAAATGAAAGTTAAAATACATTCCATAATTTTTAGTCAAGTCTTATTCTACTCCTAAAGCATGAATACAATTCTTGAGAAAATTTTATACAATATTATTCGACCCAAAACTATCTGTTGGGCCTTCTTTTCCCCAAAACCACTAAAACTCTATTTCTGAGCTCAACTCTTAAATGTATTAAATCTCAAATTCATTTTATTTTTTAGCTTTTGAAACACGTTTGAATATATCTTTCAAATAATTTTAAGAATTATTTCTTTTCAACTTAAGAACCTATTGATAACGAAACTGAGTTGTGGTCTTTTTCAAGTTTAACCGAAATATCGACACAAATTATATGCCGAAATGTTACCGAACCAGTTGTTGAACAGGCTATCGTTTATTCTGTGTCAGCGATAGAGGACCACGAATTCTATACTGACATCAGCCAAAATGTTGGCCAAGATTTGAGTTATGTGACTGGACACAAGTGGTATTGTGTCGTTGGACTCAAACAAAGTTTTGATGTTTTTTTGAAACAATTTGAAGCTTATATTCTGATCACAATTAACGAAATAGAGTTAATGCTATTCAGAATCGATTTACCCAATCCTAATTCGATAGATGACAATCAGATTGAGAATAATTTTGGAGTTGACACAAGACCTACGATTGATATATTACGCAATGAAATGAATGAGACAGCGACTACTTTTGTCCAACAAACTATTGATTACATACTAAACAGTTGTTTTAATGATTATAATTGCGTTTCAGTTCGTATTGTTTCAGAATTAAACGAAAAATTTGGAAACGAATGGCAATGCATTATAAGTAGTAATACTGTTGAATTAATCGCTGACATTCTTTATATTAATGGAACTTTAATGGATTTTGTCTTCAATAATAAGCATAGAATTATTGTCTTCAAAGCAGTTGTTGATAAAAAGGTTTGTTTAGTGAAAATTCATGAAATTTTTTTCAATGAAAATAATTTTTCTTTTTGAAAATAATATTAATAATAGATCACAGAATTTGAAGTCTTAGAAAATGCTCGTGAAGCCATTGCAATGAATAGAACAGTAATTGTTGAGAACCATTTAGACTTTTACAACACGACAGAAGCCTTGAATCATATTTATACGGCTGTTATTGAGAATTATGGATTTTGGTCATTATGTTATGAATTGACATCAATTTATGATCAAAAATATCTCAATGATTGGGGTTGTATTGCAGGAGTCAACGAATACTTCTCTCGTTCTGTTTCTTATTCCGGAAATAATTTCATTGAAGTAAATTTGAATGACTTGAAAGTTATTCTGTTTGCAAAAAATTGAAAATGAGTTGAAAAATATCATTTATGTAAACAATGATACAAAAATCTATATATACATATATATGTACTACTCTGTATACTAAATATATATTTTTCTCGTTTAACTTTACATTTTATCAATAAATATAATTTAAACTTTTGAATATCTATTCCTTTGAATCAAAGTATTTTTTTCTCTTCTATTGCTACTACTTTTAAACATTCAGCTTAAAGGACATTAAATCAAATCATAATATATAGACCAGTAGTTTCCTAATGGAGTTAGGGTTAGATGGATCACTATCTATGCTCTTAATATATTAATTAATTATTAATTGATATAGAGTTCTATTGAGAACTACATGTTTGTAGTAACGCATAAATTACAATTGACTATTTAATCAAATTTAGTTTTTAACTCAAAAGTCAGAATTAAAGTTAAACCTTGATTAATCAATGAGTCGAAATTTCTCTTAAGATTCCATTTCAATTGATTGAATTTTGAAATAATGAATAATGGACTAATGACTAATGATTTATTTAAATCTATTGAAGTTAAAAATTGATTTTTTGCCAATAATATTAATACAATAGCTCAATAACATGTTTTTCAAAACTAAAAGAATTATCAATTTGTTTAACAACATGTTGGATAAGCATATCAATAGCCGTAGTCAGGTTTGGGCAAAGGGGGTCGGACTCCTTTAAAAGTTTTTCTATTATAACGTTCGGTATATTAAGAAAAATATTTTGATAAATTGAACATTTTCTTAAAATTCCCAAAACTTAAGTAAAAATAGATTAGAAAAATATTTAAATAGATGAAAATTCTTAATTTTTGCCTCAAATTGAACGTTAAAGCAGCTGAACATTTTTGTCCCCAACCAAAAGATCCTTTGCTACTGCATTGAGCATTTCATTTATTAATTTCATAATATTTGACACTTCTATTGAAATATAATCATAATTTATATAACTTATTGAAATAATTTTGCTGATATTGATAGCCTTCTCGTGATATTGATCCAGGTGTTAGTGGGGTATAAAAAGAATTTTAAAAAAGTTGAAACTAACAGTAGTTTAAGATATTTTATTAAAATCATGAAGTATTTATTATTATTAATTTTAACCATCAGCGCAGCAGTTATTTATTGTGAGAATTCCTTAATTTATTAAATCTTAAAAGTAAAGAATCTTATTGTGAATTCCAGCATTTCCCAGTCCTGGAGAATTTGGTAACAGAAGGAATGGCGGCTTTGATTATAACGATGGACAAAGTCAAGACTTGAGCTCTGGTGGCAATCAATTTCAACGTCAGGGCAGAGGATATGGCAATGGATTTGGGGGTGGAAATGGATTTGGGGGTGAAAATGGATTTACTGGTAGAAATGGATTGAGTGGTAGAAATGGATTCGGTGGTAGAAGTGGATTCGGTGGTAGAAATGGATTCGGTGGTAGAAATGGATTCGGTGGTAGAAATGGATTCGGTGGTAGAAATGGAT
>JAQIWZ010000101.1:0-29773 GCA_034697245.1 Malaconothrus monodactylus | reverse complement strand
CATATCAATATATTTTTAATATATTTCAATAAAAATGTTTATATCAAAAATAAATATTTGATATTTTTGATGAAAAACCATTTAACTTTATTCAAATATTGACCGTCAAAATCCTAGAAATTTTTACAATTTTTTTTAATTTTATAACTTGAAGTAAATCAACAACAAAAATAATATCTTGAACACATATTTGAGTTTTCTTTAGAATTTGGGATAAAAACGAACGCATAACTTTTGTTCCGATTTTTCAAAAATTATAAATTCAATATTAAAATTCATGTAAAAAATATTCTGACTGTGCATAAAATTAAGAGAATTAGATGTTTTTTCACTCGTTTTCTATTGGCTGAGCCCTTAAGGCTTCGTGTTTTACAAATCTTTCTGAACATTTTAATACAAACTCTATTTATTTTCTCTTTTTTTCTTATTCGCAATTTTTTTGAGAGGGAGTAAAAAATGTAAAGACATTTGTTTTCATCTTTTCTAATGTATATCTTCGAGGCCTAAAAAATTTACTGAAAATAAAAATCAATAAAATTACAGTTATTTTTCACGTGGAAAAGATCTGCACAACATTTCTATATTATATATGATTATCGATTTTTTCCTCTGCTCTCCTTTTCTTTAAATTCAGGAAATGTTCAAAAATTCTGTTTTAGAAATCAAATCATGAAGAATGCAAAACATGGGAAAAAACTATCTTCACTTTTTTTCAAAGTCTTTAGACATTTAGTTATTTTCTGTTAAATTATTATGTTTTGTACGAAAAACTATTTTAAATATTGAAAACCTTATAAAATGGTTAAACTTTTAAAGAATCAATTCTTTCATTGATAGAGATTTTGTAGAAGTCTTTTTTTAATTTTATTTTAAGCATAGAATTATTCGCTTGAAAATTATATAATTTTGATATAAACTGTGCTAAGCCTTAAGGCTATCAGACTATTAGGCTTTAAATTAGATCAAAACATGAATTGCTTTTTTATTTTGTTAGATTCAAACTTAAATTCAGAATTAATTTTACTTATAATCATATATTATTAGATTATTTTTGATCTATTTAATAAATTCCTCGTTTATGAAATAATTCTGGAACTAAAAATTTAGCGCTGAAACAAACGATCGGAAATAAGAAATTTATTTTAATATTCAAATCGGAAATAACAATTGCATAGAATACAGAAATTGGATTTTATTTTCTAAGCTCTTATTGCGTATTGTCATTCAAATTCTTTTATATATATTATAGAATAATATATTCGCAACTGTTGTTCACTATAAACGAAAATTATTGCGAAATTTTGATAAGAATTCTATATTTGAAAAATTGTTATGCGAAAAATATATCTCTTTAAAAAAATCTAACTTTAAGTCAATTATTATTTTATTTTTAAAATAATAAATTTAAAAACTAATAGTTTATCATTTGTTTCAAATGAATTAAATTTATTATTTGTTATTAAATTGGATACCATTTACTCGGAATAAGAGATATATTCTTGTTTGAATACCCAGAAGATATTTGTTATTAGTTCCGCTTTATTTGGCCTAAAGCTAAAAACCATAAGAAATATGTATAACAAAAACAAAAAAATGACTGACTAATGGATCGAAACCTAACTCTTCATGCATTCAATAAATCATATAATAGTTTGAAATTTAAATCTAAACAATGAAAGTAAAAATGCCACTAAATTGTGGAGTATCTAAAGCAACAATAGAGTATCTAAAAAATCAAAAAATGCAAATGAATGTTAACTTTTCTAACCCACTATTTGCATTATGTGTTTAGTATTTCCTGTTTTAGGCTTTGTTTTCAATCCTTTTTCTACTCTGTCTATTCTTATTCTTTAGATTCTTCTGAACATAAAATGCAAATTTTATGCAAATATAACTACTTATGTTATTACATATAAAATTAATGTGCTTTTTGTGGTGGAAAAAACGTTGTCTCCAATCGTATCGATTCAGTAAAAACTACTCTAAGCTCTCTTTTTTTAGCCTTTCTTTATTTTCAGCTCTAATACGATTTTGTTCATTGAGATTATGCATATTTTTCTCCTATTTTTATTACACTGGAAAGAAATCTCGATTTACTAAATGGGTGTGAGTTTTAGAATAATAATTGACAGAATCGATCGCAAGAATAATCTCCTGGAGAAAGAATAGATTAGATATGAATCATAACATTTTGCTCATAGCCTTCTATTGAAAAATTCTAGAATTTTTTGAATAGAGAATGACTTCTAATCTTATTATTAATACTAATTATAATACAGTATTTGTGAAGCTTTTCATATCATATTCAACAATAGAATCTATTAAGTGATTGACATTTTTCCTTATCTTAAATCATAGTCCACTGAAATTCTATAGAATTTATTAAGAAATGAGATTAATGTTGAAAAAGTTTAATAAAAATTTAAGCTTTGAATAAAAGAATTTTGAGCAAAGACTCAAAGTCTGTGAAGGGATAAAGAATTTTATTATCCAAAAAGAACTCGTGAGCTATATCTATATTTAGATATTTTTAGTACAATCTCTCTATTCTTTTCCTTACAAGCTATCAATAAGTCAATTGAGAGAAATAAAAGAATCGCATGATATGAGGCCATAAAAACATTGAGAAAATGTGTTACTTATCCTTACAGTTAGTATTTATTTCTATTAGAGATAGTTTGATGTTAAAAAAGACTTATTTTTGGGGAACAAGTTTTTCATCAAAAAAATACGATTCACGAGAGGTGTTGAGATTACATCAAAAATACGAAAAAATGAATTATAATTTTAGATTTTTTTTCTTCTTCTTCTTCTTCTTCTAATCCTTAGGTTTGGATGAAATTGAGGTTTCAGTGCAGTTGTCAACAGGAGATTACATGATTTAAAACATTATAATCTTTTAGTTTATCACAAGTTTGAGGTTTTTTTGGAAGATTTATGTTTTGCTAATCATTAGTTAAGAACATTTTTTATTGAGCTATAAGTCGACTAAATTCATAATCATTATTTCTGTATTTTTTTACACGATCTGAAAAATAATTTGCTTTTTTTTACTAATCGTTAGAATCGAAAACTCGTAAATATCTTATCTTTTTTCCGGAAAAAAATTTTTCTACGAAAATACTGAATAAATTTTTATATTAAATAAAATTTATTGGTTTTAAACTTATTTATAACCTCAAAAATTGTGTTTAAAATAAATGAAACCTCACTTTTTTCTCGAAAAGAATTCAGCAAATAATTATTTATAGCTGTCATAAGTTTTAATTTTTATTATCTGTTAAGTCGTTTTTTTGTGAAGTGTCAAAAAATAGATGATTTTCGGTGAGTGAGTGAGGCCTTAATTATAGGTTATAAATATTTGTTCGCAATAAATAAGTTGCTAATGAGAAAAATTCTAATTTTTTCATGTTTTTTCTCAAAAAAAAATCTTTGATTTAAATAATACAAAATAAGCACTGAATTAAAGAAAAAACTACTGAAAGAGTTAAATTAATTCCTTATTAAATTTGATTTACTTCTAGATCAGTGTAAAAAGAGGTAAATATTTTTGGATTCAAATCTTAATTCTTGATTTTTTTCGTGGTTGTGATAATATTTGGATTTTTTCTACTATTTTTAATCAAATATATAATGCATTACTTATACTTATTATTATTTTTATTTCTTTAGTTTATTCTTATTCTTTAACGTTTAGTTAATTTCTTTTATAGAAATCAATCCATTAATAAACTAAAGGAAGAAAACCAAACATCAAAACTCATGAATCGTAAAATTTTTAGCTGAATTTCGGTCACCCGAAAGATCGTCAACTAAATAATGGGATTTATTGACAAAATTAAAGACATCAAAAACGATATAAAGAAAAACACTTAAAAAATAATCCTAAAAAAATTCTGACGAATGAGTTTTTCAAATTAAAAATAAATCCTATTATTTCTCAATTGTATGACAAATATTTTAATACAAACGTATACTTAGAGTAGAATCAAGTCTAAAGAAATAAATAAGTTTTTGTGCTATCACGAGATTTAAAGAAAATACAAAATGAGAAAAAAAATTCTTAGTTAAGAATTTCTTTTACTCATAAAGAAAAAAACCTTGTATTCCAACAGCGCGTAACTAATTGTTGGGCGACCTTATATTCCGTATTCCTATTACACTTTGTTGGCGTTGTTTTCGCGTGACTTATTTTATCTTTAGCATCATTCGCATCATTCCTCTCTCTATATATATTCTGTATTTTATTTTACTTAATTTCTCTAATCTCTTACTCTCTTTTTTTCTCCACTCCAACTATAGAGAACAGACTTAAAATTACCCGAACTCTGGCAGCAATATGTAGTAAACTTTTTTTAGTCTATTATTCATTTAATATTTTCTTATTTTTCAACCTTTTTTCCAATAAGAATATTCTCTTTTTATATTATTCTTTGTATAAATGAAATAAAAATTGTTTAACACTATTCAACAGAAATATTAAACTTATTTTTACATCAAATATATTTAAAGACAAAAAAGTTAAGTCAAAAACTTTTATTTTTCAAATATATTCTGCTTTAATTACATTAAATTTGAAATAATTAAATGACTGTTCACTTGAATCATATTCTTTAAAAAAAAATTTATCAAAAAATAATTGAAATCCTTCTATTTTAGGCATAAAAATAGAGAATCAGGAAGTCTTTTAAACTATTAGAAAAATCAATAAATTTCATCATTATTTTGAACCCAAAGAGAAATCCAATTTGATTCAAACAAAAGAACGTATCATTGAAAAGGTTTTTATCTCGAATAATGTGAGTGTATGATATAGTCTAGGAATCAGAGATGTTATCATACGTTCACACATGAAGGCTATTGTGTTGTCGCGATTTTCACTTATTTGAGACTTCAATTTAGAAACAGTTAAATAAAACATTTTTTATATCGATTGAGCTGAAAATAAAGTCATATTTATTTCGATATGATTTTGATATTTTAAACGACTATTGTTTTTATTTAGCTATAGAAATAAGTTCATAGTTTGATTGAAATTTATTTTTTCTTATCATCAATTTATTAACTGTCAGGAAATATATTTTCAACTATTCTTTTTTTTAATAATTTAAAGACTTTTAACTAATTGGTATCAATACTCATTTGAGTCAAAGCTTATAAGATTTTTTTTATTTGCAGTCGAAATATTGAAAATTTTTTTTAATTCTTTCAAATTTCAATAAGAAATAGAAGAAATAGTTTTTTAAGTTATAATTGAAGAGAAATAATAATAATTATTACAATAGAAGAGAAAATTTTTCAAGTTTTAAGAATTTTTGTAATTATTTATCAGGAATTTCACTTCCAATGAATAGTTGGGCAAAATTTTTTTAAATAAGAAAAAAAAGTTTCAATATTTTAAGTGAAAAAACAAATATAAAAAAAGTGTAGAAAACATAGCTTTAATTTTTTTATCTCAACACTTATTTTATAGCATCGGAAAAGAGCTGCAAAATTATGTCGATTTTAATTTTGATTTCAGAACACGTTTAGCTTTTCTTTTTTTCGCCAAACAGATAGAGAGGCGATGAAATCTAATTATGAGAAAATAGGAAAATGTTCCTTTCGGTTAGAGAACTAAATAGAAAAATAATTGTTTGGACAAGTATTACAAGTGATACCGAAAAACATATTTTTTTGTTCATTAATTTTCTCTTTAGTTTTACAAATTTTTTTATGGTTCAAAGTCAGCCTCAGAGCGAAATTGAAATTTCTTGAAATTTTTTGTCAGTCTTGTAAGTTCACTGAATGAGTGAAACAAATAATTAATACAAAAAATATATGAGAAGTCGAGAGAAAACTTTATGAAAAGGTGATGAAAGATGAGACCAAAGCCCACATAATATATTATATTAGATATAGTATTGCTTGAAAAAAAGTGAGAAAATAGACTCAATGAATGCGTCAGTCATTGTGTATAAAGTTTTGCTTTTGGCACTTAAACAAAAAGCTATGCCTATAATTAGAAAATTAACTTCAATGTCGTTTAGGTTCAAGTAATAATACTCTCTTTTTGTTCTCATCTTTTTTCATATAAATTCTGATTTTGTTCTTCAGCAATAATAGAAATATTCAATTATTTGATTAGAAATGAGTTAATAATCAAATGAGTTGTTTTACTCATACAGTCGATCCCGTTTATAGTGAACGAGGTTATAGTGAATACCCGGCTTTAGTGAACACTTTTTGCTGCACCGACCCGTCCACTATAAACGGGATCGACTGTAATACCATTGCTTAAAGGGATAAGAATTTGATTAATAGATTTTTAGATTTAGTTTTAAAATCTTTTCAATCATTGAATACATTTTGTAATATTAAGAATTGATTTTTGAAATTTTATTTAACATGAAATATAACTAAATGTGGTATTATTATTGTTTCAATTAAAGGCACGCGCTTTCAATCTATATTATAATATTCTTATTCTGTATGTATGTCTGACCGGCTATAGACTCGGCTCCTGCAAGTGCTACAGTCTCAAGACCGATATCATTAATACCAGTGTGATATAACTGTGCGCAACGTAAAAAAAAATTTTTCCCAAAAAGTGACCAGTGGCTAAGTTAACGAAAATGGCTACGCCACCAATGCTTTTCAACGGCAAAAATTTGTTATATATATATATATACTTTTCCGTTCTATTGAACGGGTTTTCAGGCCAGTTAAATATAATTTCTGTAATTTTAGATTTTAAATGGATGGAAATTTTTAAGTAATTTTTGTTTAATGGGAAAGAAATTGAGTTTCAAATATCACTGGATATCGAATAATTTCAAAATTGAAGAAATATTTTCATTTCTTTCATGTATTAATTTTTTTTATTTGTGCTTAAAATTTTTTCTGACAAGAAAAATAGCTATAATATAATACAAAAGTCAATAAAAGTATTGTTTGAAACGATAGCTCGCTATCTATTCTTTTTCTTAAGCTAAAAATTTTCTTCTCTTAAGATAAAAAGGAAAGAAACGAATGAAAGAAAGTTAAAAATAGCACAGATTTCGATCCATATAATGGTATAACAAAAAAAAGTGAGAGCTGATAAAAAAAAAGTTAATCAAAGCCTGGACTGTCTGCACAATCAGTTGACATGATATTGAGTTGCAAAGCTCACAATATTTTTGTGTTACTATTACTTTTAATAAATATTATATAAATAACTGGAAAACTTTTCTATAACGCTAATAATTGTCGAAATGATTATTTTACTTTTCATTGACTAACCTTTAACTTCGCCATCAATTCCGAGCCAGTGCTTCCAATTGGTCGTTGTATCTCATTACCGCTCAACAGATATTGGATTCTTGATTCTTGATCTCTTATCTCTTTATATTCTGTCCAAATATTCATTTATAAGTTCTCATCACTCGAGCCATAACTCTATATACGGCTCATTCACTAATCGATAAACAACATTTTGAGCTTATTTTTGACTATAATTCTTATATCAATTCGCATTTAGTCAAGAATATTCTTTGATTTCACGAATAAACTTAAATTCTTTAGTATTTGATCTGATTTAAAGAATAATTGTTTAACAATTCTCAATAAAATAAAAGTTAATTTTGAAGTGAATCTAATTTTCTTATTGATTGAAATTTTTCAGTTTTAACTATTATTTTATTTGAATTTTGATATCCTTTTAATCAATCGATCGCTTATTTTATTTTGAACTTCAATCAAAGTATTCAATTTCTCTATTAACTAATTGTTATTAAACGAAACATTATTTATATTGTCATCGATTTGAATGTCATATCTATTATTATTAGTCTACAAAACACTTAAAATTAGGGCTCAATTTAATTAATTTAATCAAAAATAAATGAAATTCTAATCGTTTTTAAGTGAAACAGATTTTTGTAAACATGTGTCAATCATGTGATCGATATTATTGTCACATTTTTTAACCGCGATTTTTGATTTCTCTTATTTGAAGTCCTGGTTTGTATTTTAAAACTATTCAAAAATTATTTAAATTTATTATTTATTCTGATTGATTAAACCAAACCTAACCCTTCGCGCGAATGTCCGACTTTAAAATCCTTGCTCCTTAGATTTAATCTTCATTTCTATGATGTTCATCAGCTCTTCTATGGCTTAAAAATCATTTTCAACTATTTTTACCGTTTATTAATTTTAATCTTTTACTTAATTTATTTCAAAATTCAATAATTTTTAACAATTTTTTTTTCATTAACTCATTATTAGTCGTGATTTTTTCATTTACTTTTCATATTATCATAGCTTAAAAGTGAGAAAACTTCTGATTTTGTTTGAAATAAAAATTACTGATTATTTTTTAAATGAAAAAACTTATTTTTATTTCATTTATATAACGAAAACTACAAATACATTATTTCATTTATACATTTAACAAGTCATTTATCAATAAACTTAATGATTATTTATATTTAAATTCATTATTACAATTAATTTGAGTTATTTTTGTTTGTAGCATATCTTCAATAATAAACTTAATTCTCAGTTATTAATTTCCAGTTCTCAAAGAAAAAAAGGAGTTTTTTTCAAATCTTCTTATTTGAAAAATTCATTTTATATATCATTTTCTCATCTTTTTTGGAAATTTGATTAATCTTTTTTTATTATTTGAAAACATAGTGAAAACATATGCATATAATATGTGTTCACATTTCTATTTTGAGCATTACTTTTAAAAATTTGCAACTTATTAACCAATAAAAAGTATAAATAACTTTTTATCTCTCACTTTATATCTAAAGAGCTCACTCTTTAAGCATAAGAAAATTTTTTCATCTCCAAAATGGAATATAATTTTCTTATTTTATTTATTTATTTAAATTTTTTCCTCAAGATCTTTGAAGTTTAAAATAAATTTTAAATACATATTATTATTATAAATATATTTAGCGAAATCCTAAACAAAAATAATCAAAAAAAGAAAGTACGAAATGAATTATGTACTCAAATCAACATATTATATGTGTTTTCATATGTGTTGTAGTTTTTCTTTCGCTCACTCTCGCATCCAATGTATTGATGAATCATTTGGTAAGAATTCTTCGGTTGGCTTCACATTAACAGTAATTCCATTGAGGAATATATAGTAAAAGTTAAGGAGACATACATTTAAATATATACTAATATTTATACATTTTCTTCTAATGTCCAAAAAATGACTGAATAAATGCTCTTTCAGTGATAAAAAAGTTTTCTTCTCTCTAAGCATTTATTTTTCGGTATTGATGTACAAAAAAATTTTTTCCTGACTATTTATAGAGATTCGGTCGCATCGGAATCGATGCTTATGAAGGTTTTGTGAATAAAGTTTATGCTCAACTTTTTCTTTCTGAGTAATTAAATGGTAATCTCCTCTGAGTTCGTCATGATTTTTTTGCCTATAAGAGAAAGATAAGAAAACCTATGGCTTAATGTCAAAAATATTAACGCATCAAAAATTCTGAATATATTTTTTTATAATTAAATTCTTTATGTATATATATAAAGAGATTCAAAATAAAGTCCATTATTTTCTTTAAAAAAATATTACGATTAATTCATGAATAACATTATGAAGAAAAACAATAGAAATGTTGAATTATTTCTAGATTGAAAA
The DNA here is from genome assembly GCA_034697245.1 of Malaconothrus monodactylus. NCBI lineage: Eukaryota > Metazoa > Arthropoda > Arachnida > Sarcoptiformes > Malaconothridae > Malaconothrus > Malaconothrus monodactylus. The sequence continues at coordinate 20,136 of JAQIWZ010000101.1, read as the reverse complement.
AAAGGAAAAGTTTTTTCATAGAATACTTTATGAAATCAAAAATAGCAAAAAAATATATTTATGTTCAATAATTTTTGAATTGTCTGCCGAATAAAGAAAAAGAAGAAAATTACAATAAAAATCGTATAAAATATCACTAAATATATTGAATTTCTATTATAAGAACCCAAATAATAGTATACTATTCAAAGAGACGGTTGACATAAATAACTCGCGACATAAGTCTTAAGTGAAGGTTAGAGTCATCTTATACTTAAATAAATGAATGGTTATATATAAATAAAACTAACTATAGCTTAGTTTCGAAAGTCTAGAATTGATGACAAGATTTAAAGTCAAAAAGTTTTGCTCCAATAATATTGGATATAATTTTACGAATAATAAATTTCTTTCACTTTTTTTCTACAAAAGTTTCGGCACTAAAACAAATTGAACAAAAAAAGTTTAGGTTTAAAATAAGCCAAGAATTTAGTTTAGAAATAAAACTTGAAATTTGATTTACTTATTTTCAAAATTCATTTCTTATGATCTGAATTTTTTAGCCCGACTTTTCTTAAGTAGAGAAATACAGATATTGTAAATAAATCCTCAAAATATAGATAGCGAAAAGACTTGTCATAAATTCATTAGTCATGTCTAAGTTCACGACAGAATATTCTTTTTTCTGAATTAATTTCTTTGCAAATAGAAAAAAGACGAATAAGAATATATCGAATTCATCCAAAAAATATATTCATAATAAATAAAAGGAAAATATATTTTGCATTCAAACCAGTAATCGAAGCATAAAGAATGTTAAGCGAAGTATAAAAAGTAAAAATATACACAAGTTTAACAATATTCCTATCAATAGCTATCATTAATCTTTGGATCGAATTCGAACAAAAACCATATTTAAGTTTATCTGTTTTTCTTAAAAGTTTACTGAATTGTTGAATGATTTTTGCTGAAAACAAAAGTTTTGAATGTAATTTTGAATAAAAAAAACTCAAAAGTTGCAAATTTAGAGAAAATTCAATAAAAATACAAAATATGACAAAAGAGTTTAATTTTTTTGTTCGGGTCAACGATTTAAACAAAGCACTATATTTTTAAATTTATGTTAATTAATGGATTTATATTATTCTTACTAAAGACACTTCGAAATCTCGAAAAATGGATTACAAATTGAAGCTTAAGTCCTATCACTCAAACCATAAGATTATAAGAAGAGATTATAAAAAATCTTCTATAAGTCGACTCTTATGTATAAAATATACATAAAACTTATGATTTATTAATTTTTGCTGTTTTCTAACAACGACCGAAAAAATTTCGAAAATTGATTTTTATAAATTCAAAAAATAGTCTATTGATAAGCAAATCGTTTATTTCATTTAACAAATCGTTTATAAATCCTATCAATAGTCCATTCATCTGAATTTGGACATGAATGAAGAAAGAGATATTCAATAATAATAATAATTTCATTCATAATTTATTTTAATGCGTATTAAAATTGAAAGAAAAGCAGAAAAAAACTTCATAATAAGATTAAGACGCATTCGTAGTCAAGATTAGGCATCTCTTAATGCTATACAAAAAAACGTTTTTTGTCAACATTTCAACTATAATTATAACAAAAAATTTTTAAGGAAAAAATCATATTTTCTTATTTTTAAACATAAGAACTTATTCTAAGAAAAAAAAATGAGTTCACAAACATTTTCTTATCTCATGCTTTTCAGGCTTTTATTGATTTTGACTTTTCCGCCAATTTCTACATAAGTTTATGAGTAAAAGATTTTTACATGAAAGCTATTTCTATCATTTATAAGGTTTTATCATTATTTCCAACACAAATGAATTATTTCCTATAATTAGTATATAATTAATTTTTCATTAACTTTTCAGATAATGAATATTTTTCGATATGAGGTATTGTTTGAAAAATTAATCGAATAATTATTCGAATTCATTAGTAATAAAAGATCATAAAATTGATCGCTTTATAGCTTTAATTTGTTATTAATATTTAGTTAGCCTTCAGTTTTTGAAATCCAGAAAACGCGAATGAAATCATGACATCTCTGTAATAATGCATTCAATTTGCTATTAATAGTTGAGGAGAGAGTCTATTCGCCCAAAACTATACACACTTTAAGAACAAAAAAGGATGAAAATCATTCAATAAAAAAAAGATTAATAGGAAAATGAAAAAATTAAGTCGAATATAAAATTCAATTAAGTCTTTAAAAAAACATTAAGTCTTTTACTTTTAAATTCTACTTAATCTTAATCAAAAGTTTCAATCATGAATATATTGTTAAAGTTTTTTTAATCCGTTTCTAAAAGATTTTCACAAATAAGAAAAAACAAAAAATTTAAGTATAGAATAAGAGAAGATTTTGTAACAAAAACCTTTTGAATTTATTTGTAAAAAAGTTTCTTTTCAGTTCATTATAAAAGAGGAAAATTTTTAGCATATAATTAAAGTTTAAATGACTTGTTTTTCTCTTTTCAAACAAAGAAGTTTATTGTCATTATATGTCAGTAGAATAAGTCAATTGATGTGTATTTCGCTTTCATAATAATAAAAAATCGATAATTTAAAAAATATATAATAAGTTTACAACTGTTTCCTCTTTAAAATTTTTTAATGTATTTTTTACTTAATTCGGAGAAAAAAATTTATGCTATTCTCACACTAAAAAAAATTTCATCACAACTGAAAAGGAGATATGTTTTATAAGTTAATGATTAGATCCATTCATACCGTTAAGAGTTTTATGGATAAAACCTATTTTTCACTTATTGTTGTTGAGAGAATATAAGTATTGAAAACTTTTGTCATTAAATTTTAGGAAAGAAATACTAATATCTTCATAACTTTTGTTTAGAAATAAAAGAGGAAATACTTCTTCAATATTGCTTTTAATTTCATTTATAGGTTTTCTAGTCTTTTAATACCACTTAATAGTTATTTTATGAGAAATTCTTTAGCAAAATATGTTATCTTTTTTTGTTCAATAACAAAATATAAACAAAACCTATCGATAGTTTTTCATTTTGAAGTATATGTTGAACAGAATCTAAAGAATTTCAAGAAATTTTAACCTATAATTTTGATTATATCTAATTTTTAATTTTTGAAGTTTTAATAAAAATTTCTGAATTTCTAGTTTTAATTTATTCGTGAAATTCAAACAGAATATTTGAATTTAAAACTTTTTCAACTGAAATAAATTAATTAAAGACACGATCACTAATTTTCGTTTCATTTATTTCAAATGATAATTAATTAACAAAAAGAATTGACAACCAATTAAACAACAAGAATTTTTCGCGTCTGATTAATCAAGGATTAAAAATAAGTCAGAAATTTCAGTTTTATAGGCTTTGCAAAAATATGAAAAAGACTATTAATTATTAAAGAGTCTCTTTTTTATAGTCATTTAATAATTCACAACATATTCACTGAAAATAACCTGAAAAAGACTTTAAAACTCTCCATAATTTTTGTTTCTCTACAACACATTAAAGAAAATTTTTAGGCATCAGTGATGAGCATAAGCTTTGGAAAGTCTATGCTTGAAGTTTAAGCTCGAGCGAAGTTGAATACAAGCCTAAGTAGAGCAGAGCTCGACCTCTTCCTATCGAATCACTAGCTCTGAGCTGAGATCATTTTTATCTTTTGTTCATTTATATTATGCAAAGCGACATAAATCTAACATATCTAACATATAAAAAGCGATAGAAACTCAAACTCAGCACTTATGCTAATATTAACTGTTCAGACCCTTAGGTAGTGATAGCTTATAGACTATATAGCTATATAGTTATAGTATATCGTAAGGCAAATATATTCTGTAATACATTTACTATAAATTACTGTTTGACATAAAATTTCTATTTTCCCTCTCTTTCTTTGTTGAATTAAATGACTATTTCTCTAAACAAAGAGTTTTTCTTTAATGAAATGATGTAAAAAACTGGTGACAATCCATTCGAAATAATAGCATTTGCGAAATATTGCCTCAAAAGGATTTAAACTTTGTTCTCAAACAAATTCAATCTTATTTTTTTTTTGCTGAAGGAAATCAATTTCATTAATTCAATTGCAATACTTGTATATTTGATTCTTGAAAACTTTAATACAATTCTTTTTATAAAACATTTATCTCAAAAATTTTTTAAATCAGATAAAATTCGCTTCATTTAGAAGTTATGAAAAAAAGTATTTAAAAAATAGAGAAATATTATGGAATTTTAAAATTTAAAACTGAACAAAAAAAAATTCATCAGTTTTTCTGAAAATTTTAAACATCTTCTCGAAGAGTTCACTATTTATTACGCTTTTATCTCGCTTTATATTTGTTCTCTTATCATTTTATTTCGTGTTTATTTGAAAGGAAAACTTTAAAACAGCAGAAAAAATAAAAACTAATTATTTGAATAAATTATCTTTTGAGAACATTTTTCATTCTAAAAATTCGAATGACTTAACTCTAGAGCTCATTATTAATTTAAGACATTAGGGTTTAGAGGCAGAAAAATAAAGGCCGAAAACTTTTCAAGGATGTAATTATCATTAATTAAATTTTCAGTACATTTTTCATTATATTATTCAATGGTATTATTATTGTAACAAATTTTTGCGAAGTGTATAAAAATTTCTAAAGTTAATGAAATTCAGCAAACTATGAATTTTTATAGTCTTGCTCTGAAAATTTTATGGCCATTTGAGTAACTTTTATCTTTTGGAAACATCTTTTATATATCGTTAATGAATATAAATCTCATAAATTTTTTTTCATTCAGAATTATAAATAAATAACTAAAATCTATTCACAAAATATTTCTTTTGCAATTGTATTATAACTCAAATAGTAAACGATTTATCTCTAATTCTGAATCAAAAAATTTTTTATCAAGAAAATAAAATATTAAAGAATCCTTTCTTATGATATTTGAAAGAATTATTCTGTCTATAGAAAGCCCTGATGCAAAGCTCGAATAATTATATCATCATAAAAGTTACACAAAACAGCGCATAAACTCCTGAATAAATGGAGAGAACATCTGCATTATCGCATGTCTGTGTGCAGAGACGCGTATATATTCGCATTGATTGTGTGCCACATTATATTATTCTAATTGAGTGAACGGATACTAAAAGGAACTACAAGCTTAACAATAGCTTGAAATTAGAAACTATGGATTTTTTTTTGGTTGAAAATTGAATTTCAGGCTCAAAAAAGTCACTAATTAAGTGATCGAAACATGAGTTTAATTTTTTTTTAATAAATTTATCTCTAGAAAAGTTAGTAAAAGTTGATTATAATTAATAACTTTAGTAATTAATTAATATAATTAATGAATATAAAAGAATATTATGAATTACTTCTTAGGATATGTGTCAGAAATTATGGATTTTGTGTTAATATCAATTAAGAAAAATTCGATTTCGATCAATAAAATTAATGAATTAAGCAAAATATTCCTGATTTTTCGACCAGAATTGATAAAATTATAACAATAAGAATCAAATTAAATGAACAAGGGAATAATCAACAATGATTTCAATAATTTAATTGAATCTCACAGAATATTCTCTATTCTTGCTTAGAATCGATTATTATAGACAATGAACTAGTTTTGAGCTCCGGCTTTGAATCGAATGCTCATTATTGTATTGAGGGCTTTGCTTTTCTAATTAGTATAATCTAGTTTATAACCGATACGTTCAACTGAATTTCTACTGTTAGTATTTTTTGGAGCCTCTCTTTTCGAAGCATTAGTAGTTATGTTACTCGAACGTGAGTCAGAATTTTTTGGTTTAGATTTTCATTCACATTCCTATTGTAGTTATAATTATATATGATATTGATTGTCAGGCCATTCAAGCATTTCTTTCAGTGGAAAGAGAATACCATTAGAGAGAGAATTAGCAGAAAATGAAAAGAAAACTCACGAAAAGAGTTTACTGTTTGAGTTATGGGCAGAAAAGTGTTGATGAAAATAATCAATAAAACGCATCCATATTTTTAACGTATATTCTGTGTAATACAAGGTCTTCAAAGTGTTGGAAAATATTTTTCTCTCTGATTTTGTCATGTTTTTTGCTTCGATTCTGACGTTTTGTTTGCTTTTTATTTAATGAGTTTTTGGTTTCCTTTTTATTTTATGAAAAGATATGTTGAAGACATTGATTTGTTTCGAAAAAAATTTTTCCCTTTTTTTATTGAAAAACTAGATTTCAAACTAAAATAAACACTTTCCTGTCCAGAAAAAGTTTAATTAAAGTTTATGTTCATTAATAGTCTCTTATTATAAAAAAAAAACTTTTCAAAAGGAAAAAATTTTAAAGAAAAATTCTTTAACGAATTTAATGAAAGAAAATTTTTTAAGATTTTATCAAATTATTCAAATTGAAAATACAGGTAATATAATTCATTATAATTGCTTTTCCAGAATATTCTGAATAAAAGCCATCAATAAATTAACTGGAAATCAAATTAAAACCTAAATATAGATAAAAATACATTCGATATAAAAGCTATAATTACAGTCCTATTCCATAAACTTATTGAACATTTTTGTGTTGGAATTAAAGCCTTAATGTCCAAAAAGCCAGATATAATCAAAACTATAGAGAACTTCTTATTTTGAGATAGCGGCGATTCACCGCTTGTAACTTGGATACCACCTCATCCTCAACAGAATCTCTATATTCTTTGAACATATTATTTGCTAATAATTGAAGTGCAGAAATCTTTATATTTCCGATATTTTTCTCTCTCAATACTTTACTTGTAGTACTCTTAACAAAAAATCACTTAAACTTTCATTGAAATAGTTCTCTACTCTTATAATGAGACAAATTTCTTTTCTTTTTCTCTACTTATAATTTACTTCATACTAATGATTAGAAATAATAATTTTGTCTCTATTTTTGGTACAGTTATTATGTTTTATTGATAGTAAACACTCTAATTAACTGCTATTTTGATATCTAGTTTGAAGGAGTTTCAATATAACTATCATTAATCAAAAAATGATTAATTATTAATAATTTCTTTGAAATAAAATTATGTCCGGATTCAAAATTAGGATAAATAGTTTAAAAATAGAATAATTACTGATTAAAAACTTTAATTGTGAAAGTGATCTGAAATCTAAAATAAAATATATTGAGTTTACGATCAAGAAATTTTCTGCTGAAAACAGAAAAATTCAAAGAAAAAAAGAAATGTTTTTAAAGAAATTATTTGTTTTTATTATAAGAATCACTGCTATATTATGTAAAAAAAGATTTTATATAACAAGAATATTCTGCTCTAATTTCAATAAAGAATAGAAATCCCAATGTTTTAAATAATTTTTTTTCACTGATGTAACACTTGAAGTATTAATGATTGGATACTATACTCCTCTGACTGACAGGCTTTTTGACACGACCTGCACTTACTTTACTGTCAACAAAGTTAAAGAGTTACTGTCATCCGTGAAAAATTTTCATTTATTAATTAATTACAGCCTTTTAATTCCAAGAATCTGATTATTTCTATAGTTGACTACATCAGTGAAATTAATCGATTAAAAGTTAAGAGTTTTTAATTAAATTTCGGAAATAGCAATAGTTTTAAAAAATGCTCAATTTTTTCTGAGATTATATTCTAACTGAAAAGTTTTTAGGATAGAAAGAGTAGAAAAAATGAAATACAAGCAAAAAAATTTGCACGAGTTTTGCTCAAACTGCAAAAAATAGATCTAAATATTTAAACTCCAAAACAAAATTAGATATTTTTCTTTGAAATTGGCCTTAACTTCAAAATAAGAAATAATATTTTTCATGTTTTCATGTTTTTAACTAAATTTCAAGAGTAATAGTTATTGTTGTCGAAAAAAAGAGCGAGAGTCAAAACTTCTTTAATACAGAGTATATTCTTGTGTTTGTTTCCAAAATATCTCTTTCATCATCTTTATCATCAGCAGAGCTCAAAGTCTTGGCATTATTTTAGTCTCAAAAAACTAAAACACTCGACTTATTTTTCTGCTTACTATAGCATTATTCAGCTTTTATGCCTAAGTTTAAAAATCTTGGCTTCACTAAAAATATCTCGTAATTTGTTATATTGTGTAGGAGTTTATGATACTTTTCTGCAGTTATTAAAAATAGAAATCATAATCAAGAATATTAATTAAAATTTCAATCATTTTGATTGAAAAATTATTCTGTTATTAGTTATAGCGCTTATTCTGTTTAGTCAGAATTTTTATAGTTCACCGAATATTGAACTTTTCAGTTTCTTGTTTTGTTCAATCAATAAATATTTGTTCAATAAATTTGAAATCATTTTCGTTTACAGCACATTAAAAGAATCGTTGAATAAATTGAATTCTGTCAAAGTTTTATGCTTTGAGGTATTTAAGAGTATTATTTGTTTTACTTAAAAAAAGTTTTTTTATTCCCAAAGAAATTTAAATAAATAATTATATGTTATTTAAGTGCTCATTAAAATTCAAGAGCAATACATGACTTTCTCTCCGGTTCTGTATTTGATACAAGACTTATTTCTTGCAGAAGATTATAAGTTTAGTCTCATATTGTTCTTTTCTATTTTCGTTTTAAGTCTTAAGAATATCTATAAAAATAGCCTGTAATACAAGACCTAATCCCGAAAACTATACTCACTTTATGTAACACATAAACCGATATATTAGAGATTTTGAGTTAAGCTCTTTCTCATCTCATATCCAATAGTAGAAAAGAGAAAATAAATCTAACGAGCAATTCGTCGAACCATTTTCTCAGCACTCAAATGACACAAAAATATGGCTCAATTTTTAAAAATTTAAAAATAAAAAATCAATAAAAATTCAAATTCATCTTAAGTTCGCGGAACTCAACACCGAATTTGGCCGAATTCGGTTTCGCCACAATTTTTTTTAAACAAGTTATGAATTCGGCGAAATATCATTTTCACCGATAAAATAATATGAGAAGAAAGTGAAGCAAAAAATATTAAGCCTAACGATAGTAGATATGAGATAAGAGGAAAAAAAATATCATAAATAGCTTACAATTTAATGAATGACATAGACTTATAAGTTATAACTTCTTTGCAAACTATGCATAATATTTATATTTATTCGAAACACAATATAAAGCGTAGGTTTTTATTTGAATATCTAGTCGAGTAATAAAACCCAAAGATAAAAGTACAGAAAACCTATTTTTGTTTCAATAGTGCTTTCATTTATAGTAAATTACATCCAATTTTTATGGCTGGATAAAAATTATATGAAAAGTTTTTTTTAAAACTTATTTCTAGCGTAAACCTCCGCTTAAATTTATAATTAATTTTCTCTAAAAACTTAACTTTTTTAACCAAAAGAAAAAAAGTTAAAAATTTTGGCACAAGAGATGATAATCCGCTAAAATAACTTTTATTAGAAGAAGAATATGAATCATAAGATGAGAAGAAAAATAATATTTTGAAAGTGTATCCAAAAAACTAATAAGTTTTACAGAATTTATTTCAAGACATCGTTTTCTGAGTTAATTAAAAAAAATAATAATTTAAAAATTTTTATTAAAAACTTATTCAAGTGAATGTAAAAGATTTTAAAAGTTGAAGAAATTCTTTACTGATAATAAATACTTCTATAAAAGTTTAATATTGAAATTCCTATCAATTCTTGCAAACAATCAATAGATTTGATAGCTTTTTGACTTTAATCTCTTTGAAAATTTTCCATAGATTTAAGGTTCAAATGAATATTCAGAAGAATATTTCAATCAAAAGATTAGCTAAAATACTGTATTGATTGTGATTTTCTGTGTTCCTAAATAGCTATTGAGAAAAAAACAATTTTACTCAACTTTTCAATCATAAGCGAAGGACAAAAAAACTTCAATTTCTAAACGCAAGCAAAAGATATCAAAAGAATAAGAAAAAATTGTTGAGTGTGATGAGGAAATAGTTTATGTCAACTTTTTTCCTCATCAACAGATTTGAAAAAGGGAAATCTGATACTTATTTTCGTCCAAAAAATACCTGTATTTATCTCTACTTAAGAAGAATTTGCAGTGAATGAGAAAAAGGCTAACTTTTATTTTTTTCTAAAAATCTATGTCATTGTCATTAAGCAAAAAAACGCGTATAATAAGGAATTAATGCTTACTTTATTTACCATTATATGCGTGGTTTTTCTATTGCCAAGTCTTGTAATAAATTTTTTCTTCTCCTCTTAAACTCTTAATAGCGATTAAGTTCTGATTCACTGCTTGTTATTCTTCTAATGGCGTGTTTACAAGACGTTAATTTTAGTAAAAAAACAAGTTGAATATAAATCAGTAAATATTTTAATTAGCGGCCTCTCCATTAATTTGTTCATTTAGTAGAGTCCCAATTCTGTTGCCTCCAAATGGAAAGTAATTTGAAAAACTTTGTTTTTTCCCATTTATCTTGAACTCAGAATAAATACCGAGCAATAAATAGCGAATTATTTAAAAAAGTTTTTTTTCTCTCTTCGCAAAAAAATTTTTCTCTTAAGTCGAGTTTTTTTCTTCAGAGATATTACTCTTATGTTTAGGTCTACGAAAGGTTGAAAGAAGTGCTGAAAAAACATCATGTTTTAAATGAGTCGGAAATCAGGAATAATTATCGGTATCTTTAAGTGCTTTTGGGGGCTATGAATGGGAGGGTTTGATTGAAGTGCTTATTCTGGAGTGCGTTGTTCTTCAGAGAGGCCTAAACGTAATGTCAGTCTTTGACATATTTATTCTCGACAAGTCCGATATCTTGAGTTGATCTATAGGTGCAATTAAAATGGATGGCATCAGAGCGCGGCCCTTCCAGACACTGCAGATGAAGACAACAGCAGAATATGTTGCGCAGGGTTTCTTTGAAAGCTTCGCGAAATTCTCTATTAAAATAGGCGTAAATGATTGGATTCATAGCTGAGTTGAAGTATCCGATCCAGAATAAGATGTCAACTATTATTTTTGGTGTATTACAGGCGTCGCCGCATATGGTGGACGCCACGTACCAGATGAAGAACGGAAGCCAGCAGAGTATGAACGCACCCATTATTATGCCTAACGTTTTGGCGGCTTTGTGTTCGCGTTTCATTTTATTAATTGTGCGCTTTGTCGGCGTGGAAGAGCCCGATTCCGGGTCGTCGCCGTGTGAGTTACGGTGCGGAGGAGCCTGTACCTAATCGATAATTAATTTAGTTTTCATTAATTTAATTAATTTTTTCTCTCATTAAAATATTTTTGGCTTATTTGCAATTTAAATATTTGTTAAAATAAAGTCTTTAGTAATATATCAATGAAGCAAATATTTAACGAATTTTTTTTTAACAATTAATTCAATTTCAAGTGAATGAATATAAAATAATAGCTATTGTTTGTGTAATAAATGCATAGAAAATAAACAGAATTTGAAAAAGAGAACACTTTTTTTCTTTAGAAAAAAGAATATCATTTATTTACAGCAAAAAAAAACTTTTTCTGAAAACTTTGAGGACTTTCAGTACATTTCACTCAATTTATTTCAACTTAATTATCATTTGCATTGAATTAGAGAAACTTCAATTAAACATTGTTTCCAAAGATAAATAAAATAAATTGCGCAAATAAGACTTGTTTCTGCTCTAAATTAATTCAAACTCAAAACTAATTTCAATATTATATTTATTTTGGAGAATAACTCATTTCCTAAAACTTCAATTCAAATACTAGAAAGTATTTCAAAACATAACAATAATTAATTCAAATTTAAACTCTATTCTCAAATACGAGACTTTATTAGGAAATTACAAAATTTTTTCCATTGAAGTCCTATTTAATTATTTGCATTGAGTAATAAACTTTTGAACTCATCTATAGTTAGTTTTCAATAAATTTAAGTAAATTTTGCAATTATTTATCTTAACTGCGAATAAGACCTGTGTCTAAGAATTTTTCGGATAACTATATATTAAAGCTATTCATTTGCATTGAAGATTGATTTCAATCGTGATTCTAATGATTTATGAAACGAATTGAAAAGATTTATTTAAATCTAAGGCTTTTTTCACGACTTGTCTATTTGTGTGCAAAAGCATTGATTTCATGATTCCTCGAAACAAAATTTTTTTTCTTTGCCTGATCTTAAGATAAGATAAAAGTAAGAGTAAATGCTTATTATTTTGAAATAGCAATAAATTGAATGACATAATTATACGTCTGCAAAACTGAAAATCGTTTCAAATACTGTATGAATTGATCAATGAATATATACTTTTTTATATTAGTCTTAAAATTCAAACCTCATTAAAAAAAAATTTTATGATTAGAAAAGATATTTAAAAGTAAATAAACTTCAAAAAAATTTGTAAGTAATTATAATTTTCAAGAGAAAAATTTCCCAAAAATTAAATAATTAATTTTTTTAAAACATGATATCGAATATAAATCTAAAAATATTATCTCTTTATTAAAAATAAAGGTTTTTTTCACTAATTATAGGATAGATATAGTTTCGAATTCACAAAAAAATAATAATTCATTATAATTTTTGAAGCGGAAAATATGAGCCTATTTTTGAAACGTTTAAAATAATTACTTCAATAATCTTTTAATTCTATAGAGAAAATACTAATCTCTTGCACGGCCGACACTATTAAATCATTAATTTATTTGCATTGAAATCAATTAAATCCAGAGTTTTGTCGGAAAATATTTCCTCATTTTTAATGAACATTAGAGAAAATGAATTTATTTTCATAACTAATGGTTATCATTGATAGCAGACTTTCAGACATATTAATCTTAAAGGATCAAATTTTGAATTAGAATATTCCGTACATTATATCTGAGCTCTTATTTTTTTAAATATCAATTTAATTGATAATAGAAAATAATGCGATTTTTATCAATTAATTTATCAAACTTAAGCTTTGAAAATGTTTTCGCAACAAATTTCCCTTTTGTTTACTAAGAAGCGGAAATATAGGATATTTTGGAAACAAATTTCAGGTTTCTTCTCAAATTATGAAAAAATTTTTCATTATTTTCCCTAAATAAATACCTATTGTTTAGATTCGGTCTAAAAATTGTTATACTTCTAGTTCTGTACTAAAAATAAATAACTGTTAATCAGAACTCTAGTCTCTCATTGCATTCATAGCTAACATTGAATTTCTCATTGAATAAAAATGTAACACAAAAAAATCCAATTAATAATATCTGGTTCATGAAAATCAATAATATTCTGAATAATTTATACAAAAATCTAGTTTTTTTGGTTGAAAATACAAAACATAACTCATATTTTATCTGATTTTTTCATTGAATATCTTTTTTCTGTCTATTTATACTATAGAACTAGTTATCGATTTGAATATTAGAATTCATTTTTTGTGTATTCATATTTTCTCTGTTTCGTAACATTTTTCATACATTTTCAAATAGTCTAAATTCTATAGTAATAAAATCTAATATAAAAATCGTTTTCTGATATTAAATCAAATTTGCTTAAAGTCAGATAACATAAAAATGTTCAAATATTGTCCGTCGAGGTTTAAAAAAAATCATCTCGAGCTTGAAATTTCACATGAATCAGACCTAAACTTTATATAATTTTTGCCCCAAAATCTCAACAATTTTGTGTTTTATAAGAAGCAATACTTTTACTTAAATTTTTCAAACTTAAAATCAAACTGAAGTTCTAAAATCCGATTACCATAAGCCTTGAAAAACAGGGATATAAAAAATAAATTTTCAAATAAGAAAATTTATAGAAAACCAGAATATTCTTAAATTGATAACTACTCAAATCTCAATCAAATTCCTGATTCTGATAATCACAAGCAATGAAACCCATTATGAGAAATAAATTTTGAGCGCATTTCTCAAATATAATATAAATATATATTAAAAAATGAGAATATTGTAAACTTGATAACTACCTGAATGGAATTAGTGGCATCGGACGAATTCCTCTGCTGATGATTATGATGATTAGTATTAGTGGCCATCTGTTGTGATTTATAAATAAATCTTTCCTGTTTAATAGCTTCAACATAAATCTTATAATAGGCGGTTAACATAAAACCGCAGGGCAGCCAAAAAGACACAGTCGACGAAACAATAGCGTAGGGAATGTTCACTTCCCAAATGCATTCATCCGGGTGTAAATTCCTTTTTCTAAGATATTCTTCGGTCGTATAAAGACCAGTGAATATCGGTATATAAGATATGAGCGCTGACGCAATCCAGACAAATGTTATCATTATTCCGACTCTTTTAGTGGTGATTTTCATTGGATAGTCGAGTGGTTTAATGATAGCATAGTATCTATCATAGGAAATACACGATAAATGCATTATAGACGCTGTCGAAAAGAGCACATCACACGAGTTCCAGAAGTCACAGATCACATCATTGAACACCCATTTGCCGGCTATGGCCACCGACGCGTTGAATGTCATCGCGAATACGGCGACTAATATGTCGGCGCACGCGAGCGATACTATAAAATAGTTGGTTGTTATCCGAAGCTTATGATGTCTGCAAACGGATATAATAACTAATAGGTTGCCGAAAATGGCGGCAATTATTATAGTACTCAATATTATCACTTTTATCACTATTATTAAAATGTCTGTCCAGTCGTAGCCGTTGGACGGCTGACTCATGTCTGTATAGTTTTGGATCTCACTGACTAAGAGATCGGCTTTAGTTGTGGTTTCGATGATTCCATTCATTGGCGAAAGAGTTGATGTACTGTTGAAGATATTAAGCACGATGTGATCCATGGCTGATATTGATGGCGATGAAGATGTGTTGAGCTGTGGCTGAGAATAGTCTGATATACTCATGCCTGGAATTACAGAATTTGAATACAGAATAAATAATTTTGTCTTCTTTTTTTTACTTTGTTTGTCTTTAAGAGTAAGATATTTATTCAAACTTTTTCTTTGTCGATATTTATCATTAAATGAATTAACTATTAGTTTTTTTCATTATTTTTACAAAAAGAAACGATATTTAAGTTCAATATTGAGTTTATTATTCTTTACAAAAATAATATCTAATCAATAGTTCAAATAATGATCAATATTAGAAAAGCTATTTCTGTGCCATTGATCTAACTTTTCATTTGACGAAAATTTTTAAGAGAATCTAAAGTAAATATTCAATGTTTGCATAAGAAGAAAATGAATTGAAATCATATTAAAAGTCATTTTGATAGTCATTTTACTATTATCTTCAACTATTAACTTTGAAAGCTTTCGATATTTTTCATATGTTATGCCATTCAAATTAAGGTTAATTACGTATCGATTATTACTTTCTTATGTTTTTTTCATGACTCGATTATTGATTCTATTTTTCTGTGACGACAAAAAAAACAATAAACAAAAATAGTCCATAAAATTGTATTTTGAATAATTAAATAACTTATTATTCTTCTCATAAATTTCTAATAACAATCATTTTATGAGCTTTTCATTCAAAAATATATGTATGTATACAGAAATAGAAAGAAAAAAAGTATATTCACTGATAGAAAAGATTATTCAATTCATGTATATTTAAAAAAGGCCAGAACTATATTTGACATCAGGAATACTGAAATTTATTGATCGCAATGACATTTAACGTATTTATCCGTCAAGTTTAATACAACTATTTTTTGCACATACACTATATTTTTACGACTTTCGCGTTAAACGATCAAAACTAATATTCATTCCTATCTCTATATAACTTATATATTATAAGGTTTGATAAATTTTTTCAACTTCTTATAAGTAGTTTCGATGCATCGAGTGATAGACTCAACCTTCAAATTATGGAGCATTTAGTCATAAAGTGCATGGAAAAAATTGTGTCTTATTGTTAAATGCATTCACGTTCTGGTAGCGCGTCTTTGAATAAGAATTAGGGATTTTTCATACGTGGATGAGTAAAGCGTCAATTCTTTCGCAGAGTTCGCGAAACACATTCATTGATTGAGTTTTACATTTTGAGTCAATTTTATTCATTGATTCAAATTTCAAACAATGCTTTGTTTAAAATACAAATTATCCTAAAATATAGACAATTGAAAGGCTTTTATCTTAATTAAATTCTTATCGATTTTTAAAACCAACAAGAATTCTATTTTGAAGAACTTTTTTTATTGAAATGCATCAATTTTACTGATAGAAAATTTTTTAATATTTCACTACAAGTCTAAAATAATTTAATATTATCGATAATATGATGTATTAAATGAAACTCATTGAGAAAAAATTGATTACATTTAGAAAAAAAAATTTTATTTTTAAAAAGTGACTATTTTTTCAAACTATGAAAACCATTTTTCAAATCTAAAACCTGTGACATTCTCTCACCTCCATTAAGATATTGGTATATTTTTTTATTGCATACAAAATAAGTATTCATATATCGATTTTTTTATGCATTTGCTATTTTATTGATCAATAAATTCATAATTAAGTACTGGATATATATTGAGACAATACTTTAATGATGTTTACTTAAAAAAGAAATTTTTTTCTCGATATATTTTAGCTTAAAGTAGGTTAGCGTTTATTTTAAAATAAAACTTTACTTTCAATTGTATGACACGAACCTTATGTTCAAATGCATCTAAAACTAAGAATAAAATTAATGAAATAAATATTTAAGTTGAATAATACTGTAGATGAGTTCAAATGTAAATGAAGCCAAAGATATATTTTTATTTGAAAAAATATATCATTAGTTGAAGAGAAATAAACTATTTCTCAAAATGAATTTATTATTCAAACTTAAACTTAATTTTGGCGTTAAATTATTCACAATTATTTGAAAAATTTTAGGTTTTGAAATAAATTTAATTTAATTTTGAAGCATATCCCGCTTTTTATCTGAATATGAATTCTTTCTTTCTATTTTACTTTTTGCTCAAGAAATAAGATTCAAATTGATTTTTGGTTTTGATCGATAAGTGCTTTAATGATTTCTTCTTCAAGAGTGAGACCTAAAGTATATATAAATCCAGGTCTAAAGCCATTCAATACACTTTGAAATTCGGAACATGATGTTTGAAAAATTGTCTCTTCAAAAAAATTTTCAGATCTAATGGTGAAAAGCAGACACTCCTCAACAAATATAATATTTTTCAAAGTATAGCGTTATATAAAATGAGATTCAAATAAATGGAAACAAATTCTTTAAAAAAAAGTCAAGAAAATGTTCAAAATTTTCATAATTTTAAGTTTGATTTAATGTAAAATTTCATATTACAATCTTATTCCCAACGCTTGAATAGTAAAAATTATTTTCCCACTCAATGAATTATAAATTATTTTTGACCTAATATTACATTTTTTGATAAGTTGATGAAAAATTTTGAGTTCAAATATAGTCTTTTCGATCGATATTTTTGAACTTCAAGAGAAAATTCTATGAATCTTAAAAGCTGTTGAGAGAACTCAAGAGTTTGAAAAGAAGGGAAAAAAAATTTTTTTGATTTCATTTATTGCTCTTTTACTTATTGATCCATTAATAATGTTATGAAATATTCAAGAATTAATTTAGTAAAAGAAAGAAAATTTCGTTTTAAAAACTGTAAACTTCATTAATTATTCAAAAACTTTTTAGTGCATAAAAGCATTTCTGAAGTAATTTTATGTGCAAAAATAACAGATCACTCATTTGTGAAATAATTCTCGTTGAATTAAAGCCCAGACCTACAGAGAAATTCTTTAATTGACTCCAAATAAGTAGAAAAAAATTAGCGCAACTTCAAAATTAGCCGAATATTGAAATGAGCTTTACTTTTATAGAGTAGAGAATATTCTCTGCGAACGCAGAATATTTTACGCATTTTTATGCAATGCTATCACAAAAATAAATTCTTCAGAGAATTATTTTCGCAGAATTTCAGACATCATTTTTATACTGTCTGAACAATTAATAATTGATGCATAGCTTACATGAGGGAAAATAGTTTCTCATATTTTATTTGATATTTTGCTATTTTGAGCGCATGATTATAAGTGCCGATAAATGATTCAAAATCTAATGTTAATTAACTTTCAGTTAAGGGTAAAAAAAGTCTAATAATCCTAATTAAATAGAGAGGAGTTTCTCTCAGTTTTCTCTCTCATTGTTATGGAAAATAGTTTGTTAGAGAAAAAGCCCCGAATTATCATTTCTTATTGTTGTCATTCACTGGCAGTAAATGCTTTTAGACTAAAAGACTTTGTCCTGAATTCTAAGTAACGAAATCTCTTAAGCGAAGGATTTCAACTTCAATGTCAGCCAGAATTCGTGTCAAATAAATAGCACTTAAGAATTTGGAATAAAAAGTTTTTCAAAACTTTTTTCTTTGCTTTTTTCTAATCAAAGATTGCGATCTTTAAAGTCATAGAATGCAAACTAATTATATTTAAAAATAACTACTATTTGAATATTAATTATCACTTTCAATAGATTTATAGACATTTTTGACATCAAACTAAATATAAGAAAGACTTTGAATTTGGTTTTTAACACTCTATTCATGATTAATATTAAATTTAATATTTCTGATTAATGTAATTCATTGTAAATAATTTTTTTTCTTTGTTAGAAGTTATAAATAGAAAACAGGATATCAGTGAAAATGTATGTTAAAAACAATAAATAATTCATAGAAAGCGAAAGCGAGAGTGAGAGTGAGAGCGAGCGAGAGAGAGAGAGAGAAATATAGATTCTGTAAATCAGTATTAAAATAATCATATAATTAAATCACGAATCGATTGATGGAATTCAAGGCAAACTATCCTTTATATAAGTTATAACACAATGAGAATATCAATCAATTTATTGATTTTCACGTCAACCGTGAGTTTGAGTAATACTTTTTTCGGATAAATATGAGCCATAGGAAAAAAAGTCTTATGAAAAGGAAATCAGATTTAAGGATATAAAAACTATATTTAATTAGACAAAAATACATTAATTCTTACTTTTTGATGATTAATGTAATTATTGTTATTATTATTGCATAAATTGCATAGAAATGAATGATTTGCTGTTTTCAAAAAATATTTTTAATATCAATTATGCTTTTCGGATGATAAACACTAAGCAAATAGTTTGAATTGAGTGTATATTGAATTACATTTTGTCTATGAGTTTGAAGAGTATTTAATATCAGATATAAATACTTGTAACAGAATAATAGACAAGTCAATTAAAATAGCGATAATTTATAAGTTCTCACAAACATCAAACAAATGACAATCTTTTCAAAAGTCAGCAGCACTTAAAAGAAGGAAATTTCTCACAAAACTTTGTATTTTATTAAGACTTTAAGAATTAGATAATGATTATCTGAAAAAACTCAGACGATTTATAATTTAACCAATATTATTATCATTCAAATCGTGTTAAACAGATTTTTTTGAGAACAGATTTTTCAAAATTAATCAATAGAAAAAACTTTCGGATAATTTTTGAAACTTTATTTTAAAATAGTATCAAAACACTTATAAAATTCAAGACTTTTAAAAATTTTAAATAAAAGGTCGAAAATCATTAACTTTTTATTTTGAATCAAAACAAATATAAAAAATATTTTGACTAAATTTTAGGCTCTATTATAATTTTCATTCAAAATTAGATAATTTTCAAGTTTAATAAACAAAACTTTCAATATTTTAAGTACTTTCGATAATTAAGGGCAAGAAGTGAGTCGATCAGAAAACAACTCGACGTCACTTTAGTGTCACTTTATATCTCTAGTTATTAGATATTGTTTGAAACCTATTGTCTAAGTTTTATATTTCACGCAGAATTTATACTCAAATTAAGTCTACTTTATCTCAATTATAGCCTTAATTGTGCTATTCTTTGCTATTTTTGCTTATTATCAGAATAAGGATTAAATTTAATTGACATTAAATTAATTAAAGAAATGAATAAAAGAATAATTCTGTGGGTTATAAAAAAAAACTTTTTTCGCCTACGGTTGACAATAAAAATATCTTAATCCTAAAGCGTCTGTATAGCGGGTCAAGACTTCTAATGCTTAAGCGGATTATATTCTGAGAAAGAATTTGGATTCATATTACAAAACATCAGAACTATGTCTTTAGATCTGATGCAAGAGAAAAGGA
>JAQIWZ010000100.1:0-29791 GCA_034697245.1 Malaconothrus monodactylus | reverse complement strand
CCTATTCATATACCTATTCATATACTGAACATTATAAAAGTATTACTTTATTTTTCACTATCAGCCCAATCGTTAAATGATTGATTGCACCCAAACATATATGAATGGGCAGAAAAGGGACTCTTTTTCTCCCACTTTTATGCCCAAACTTGGGGACTGCAAATAAGAATAAACAATAATACAAACGTAAGAGCCCGTACCGGACGTGTGAATTTTTTCTCGCTTCGCAATTGAACAAATAGTTTTAAGTGAATGTTAAGCGATCTGACATTTTTCAACTATTTTACACAATCCTATTGTTAAAAGACCGGAAAAAATAATGTTATCGGAACTGAAGATCAAGTTATCGAATAAATATACGAAAAGAGTGAGAATAAAAATAATGAATATAAAAAATGATAAAGAGATTAAACAAAATTCAATTTTCTGATCTCAAAAATAACAAAATTTTCCCAGAATTTCGACATAAAAAATGTTAAAAAAAAGTTTTTCAGAATACTTTGATTGAGTTTTAAATTTTGTTGAGGTATTTTTCAATTAAAACCTAAAAAATGCACGCAATCGAAAATTTTATATTTATTTTTTATTCCCAATTTAGGGATGAATCTGATAGGAATAAATTTGGGACAACGATTGTGTAGGTTTTGAGTGATAAGAATTTTGCTTTTTTTCTAACTATATATATATCTCTCTCTATCTATTTTATATTTGTATTTATTTTTTGCTAATTATATCATCACAAGTTTTGTCAGAATATTGCTAAAACTCATTAATAATTCTAGATTTCAATCTCAAAGTTTTTATTTTCCTCTTTGTAACAAAATGATAGACAATATTTTCTACAAAAATGTAAATAATTTTTAAATAAAAGTTTACATTAAATTAAAGTTTTTATTCCTTTTTAATTTGAATGAATAAAATTGTTTTTGGAATTTAAAGTATCAATCATTTCAAAAAATAAAAGTAAATTGATTTTGAATTCACTGCTTTATAATTCTGTATTGAAGTCTAGATATCAGAATAAATACCGATTAAATATAAAATAAAATACTGAATATAAAGTGCTATTACATTAATTAAATTAAGAGTTAAGTTCAATGAAACATATAGTTATCTCAATTAAATAAAACCATAGCAAGAGTTCTCACTCAAAAGAGTAGAATTTTAAATAATGAGCTACTAATTGATTCTCTTTTTAAAGTGTAGGAAAATTTATTCATTAAAATAGATTTTAATTAAATTTTCAGAAAATTAAAACAAAGAGTTAATTCATTAGAATTCAGAGCGCTTCCAGTTTTGATGCCAAAAATCGACAACAATTTTCGACAGAACTGAACTTATTTTAAACTCAAATACAAACATCTAAATAACGTGTAATTCAAAACTCGTTGAACACGAGAAATGTAGTTTTATAATTAGATAGATTTTTCAGCTCAAAATCATTTGCTTAGAACGAAATCACGCTATTATTGTCAAGTCTTTCAATTTAGAATTTCTCAAATTTCTGTAATTAAATATTTTAATAAACCATCAAATATAATAACTCGATGTAATATTTTTTAAATCTTATTTTTATTCGAACAAATCCTATTAATAGGTTTTCTGACACTTTTAGTCAGCTCTAAATTAGAGCTTTGTAAATAAAACTTTACATTTGAGTGAGAAAATTGAAGAGCAATATATTCTTTGAATACGATTGCATGGCATAAAATTTAGTGGAACAGAATATTACTCTACTTTTTTGTCACTGATGGCAACGAAAAATCTAAAAATTATTTTTAGATAACTGGTACACACAGAAAAATAGAGTAAATTTTATTGAAAAACAAAAGCACAACATCAGTACTGAATGGAGAAATGCATTTCAAAATTTTATGCATAACTTATTTTTAATCAAATATAAATGAGTGATTATTTTCGAGAAAAATCAAAATTGAAAAATATATTAATTTTATTCTACACTCTTAAGAGAATATGCACGCAATTTTGTAAAACTAACTCCAGTTTGAGTTTAAATTTTGAATATTATAAAAAATAAAAATTACAAATTGCTATAGTTATCATATTCTGTATCTCAAATGTTCTTAATTTATCAAAAATTTTGATTAATATTTCAATCAAATTTTGTTGTTCTTAATAAATGAAACAAAATCAAACAATAAATAAAGCGCTATTATTGAAGTTAATTAAAGCGAATGAAATTTTTTCTCAAAATTTAATAGTGAAAAAAGTCGAGGAAAAATTTATAAATAAATAATATTTAATGGCATTAAATTTGATTTCCCATAAAAAATAAGGAAATAAATAAACAGATTTTAATGTTAAACAAGAGTTTTTTTTAATGATTCATCAATAGTTAATCGTTAGGCTTAACCGAATGACATATGTTGTAATATTATATTAAGTTAATTACTGGTAAATCTACAAAAGGAAATTATTGACACAGTTGATGAAAATAATGAAATGATATTAAAGTTTGACAAAATCTTTTAATGATATGGCTCGAGAAATAAGTCTTATCAATCAGAACAAAGTCTAATAATAGAGAGAATGAACTCATAATGAGCGAAATTCCCTCATTTTTTATGACTTATGCATTAGTTTACATCTATTTACAAACTGGACGAAAAACAATTTGTATAGAGTTGAGAAGAAAAATATAAGATTTATAACTCTGTAAGAAATCCATTGGGAAAAATAGTTTGAATAATGAACTGATATTTCATTTCTCTATTCCGAAGGCATCTAAAAGTTTATATAATAAATATAATTTACTATTTCTCATATGATTAGAAAGGACAAGTGAAAAACTTTGACTTTTTTTGAGTTGATCTCACAATTGACGCACAGGAATAAGACCTAATTTTTTAGGCTACGCTAACAGAATACTAAAATTTATCGATCCATTTGATTAAAGCTACTTATTATTGAATATCTTTTATTAAATAATAACTGTTTTGAGGCAACTCCTGAATTGCAGGAAAGTTACTTTAATTAATAACTTTTTCACAAGAAAAAAGATTTTAATTTTCCTTAATTTTGATAATAATTTTGATGAAAATAAATTTTGATTAGTTTTTTTATCTCAAAGTCTTAATAGTTTTTAAATGCGATCTGATTTAAGGAAGTTTTATTTTATTGCTTTAAAGTTTTTAGAAGTTTAAAATCAATTAATTAGAGAAAAATATTTTAATTTTGTATAATAAGAAAGTGCATCGATTGAAATTAAATACAGTATATTTTAAATCTAATATTTTCCTGAGAAATCATTGAAAACTTTGAAAATAACAAAAGCTTTGTTTCTTTTTTTCTAACAAATTCAAACTATTTTATTTGCTTCAGACTAAACAAAATTTTTTGCTTTCCATTAGATATTAATTAAACTCCAGACAAGAGTCTAATAATTCACTTTAAAGAATGTTTTTCATACTATCGTACTCTAAGATAAACTTCTTAAAAGGTAAATACAATGTTATCTCAAATGTAGCGAAACACGAACATGACTAACATGAACAACATGAACATTTGCCACATGAAAACAAGTAATCTTTTAGTGTGAATTGTCTTTAACTGCATTCTCAGCACAAAAGTTATGAATGGATTCACATAAAAAACTAGCATTAAATCAAAAGATATCTCATTTCTTATTGAATGAATGCTTAAATTGTAAATCAAAACAAATATAAACAATGTTTTTGTTTCTCTGATACCCATTATTTATTACAAATATTTTTTATAAACTCACTAGAAAAGTAAAGTTTTAATAAAAAGTATTGTTTTTTGCAAAATATTATTAATAAGTGAAATAATGTTAAAGTTTTTTTTCCAGTGAAAGCCAGAAAAGCATGACATTTTTTGTGCGCTTTTCAATAGCTTCAAATTTTTCTTGAGAAGAGTTAAACTCTTCTTCAGATGAAAGGTTTTATGAAAAATTGCATATAATTTACTGTTTTTGTTCATATTTTGTCATTAGATTTTAAATTATTTTCTTGGAAACAGGACAGCTTTGTCGTGATTACTATTATTTATATTTCATGGTTTTTTATAACTTCGGTTATAGAGAATAAGATTTAGTGCAAAAACATATTAATCATAAAGTAATTATTTAAAATTCATTATTTAATTAGTGTCGTATAAAAGGAGTCATAAAAATAAGACATTAAAGTCTTTGAACTATTAAATAGAATCTTATGCAAAATTTGACTTAATTGCAAATTATTTGAAACTTTCAAGAATGAAAATGAAAATTACTTTTTTCACTTGAAAAAAGTTTATTTAGTATCAAATGAAATATTATAAAATTATACTTACTGTTTAAAATTGATGAGATGTTCTTTCAAAGCTATCCAGAATCTAAGCTCGAATCTGATTCTGAGCCATAAGAATAACACAAATGTGATTGAAGTTTACTGTAATAGAAAGAAAGAGTTTGTTGTGAGATATATTTTAAAATAAAATGAGTATGAATTGTATGAAATACAAGTAATATCTATAGTAAAATTTAATGGTTCTTTACTAAGTTTAATGTTTTATTTTGCTTTGCTTTTTGAAACTTTTACTATATTTGCTTTTCATTGAATTTAAATTCAAAGTCAATACTGAAAACTACTAGATTTACGAATAAATTGATTTTTGGAGATAAACCTTGACTTTCATGACATCTCTCCCAACAAAAATTTTTGAAGAAAAATTCTTAGGATTAATAAAATCATATCTAAAATAAAGATCTCACTTGAAGTGAATAATAAAAATTGAAAGTCACGTAAACCTAATTCATGTGAAATCACGAGATAATAACAACTTTTTATTGTTTCATTGAGTCCTTAACAGAGTTGAGTCGATCTTTTAAAATCACCACTTCTTTAAAACTCCTTAAAATGATGGCATTTTTTGTTATTAGTGTCACATAAGACTGAGTGAGATCTGTATCTTTTGACCGTAAACTGAGATTTTGGTGATATTGTACGAAAATAAGAGCTAAAATCACTAATTATGTTCGTTAAAAAAATTTTCTCTCGAAATTCAATCCTTATTATGAGTTATGGCTGTGATATGAAAATTATAACTCTTGTCAAACCAAAGCAGTTAAAAAGACTTGAAATTCTACTATTGAGGAAAAATTTTCTCATGTTTATAACTCATGTACAGAGTATTTGAAGTCAATCACCAATAAAAATAATTTATTAACTAAGAAAAGTTATAATAAATATACTATAGAATAGCATATTTATTGATAGATTTAGAAAATATTCGAGTCTTAATAAAAGAAACTTACTTTAGACATAATCATCTACATATCAAATGAACCTTTAATGAAATTACGGATTTCTTTGACAAAAATAACTTTATAAAAATTACAATTTATTCATATGAAAGAAAAACTGCTAAAAAATGCCAAATATTATACAGAATTGTAAATTTGAGCTTAGATTTGAATAATATGAATAGAATTTTTTAGAAATCATGAATTTGAATTATTCTTAGATTGAACTGTAATAATAGTAAAACACAATCTATTGACAGGTTTTCAACTCTTCATTAAACACACGCAAGATTTATCTTCAATTCTTTTCTGATTTATATAAGAAAGTTGAAAGTATTGTCATCTATAATAAACCCTTTTATAATCTTATATTCATTTACCGTATTATATAATTCAAAACTAGTTCAACATCAATAATATTTAAATATAATGTCTACAAATCAATGTTAAACTTGACATTTCTTAATCTCAAAATTATGTTATATTTATTCAAAACCAGTATTGGCACCAAAAACAGTTTATACTTGGAATTGATAAAGAACTAAATCTACTGTAGACTTAAGTTTGTAGCCATAGAAATACCGTTCATTCAAATATGCATTTAATGTATTGAGTCAATTATTAGTCAAATCTTATTAGTAAATCGTTTTATTGAATGGCAAACTTTTCATATATTAGATCTCAATTTAGTCTTATATCCACAATATTTAGAGTTTAGTTCAAATAAAATCAGTTGTCTCTAAATAGAAATACATATGAATTTTCATATTCGGTAGAAATTTGGCTAATTTCCTCCTTTAGATTAGAATTTTTTTTTCATTAAATTGAATTAAGATTTCAATTATTTTTAAGACAATAAAATAATCTTTTTTGTAAATTTTGTTTTTGATAAGAATTTGATATGAAATAAGTTTTTGAAAAAATCAAATAAGACTTAATCAAGTTTTCAAAAGATAATTGAAAAAAATTATTACTTCAAAAAAAATTCATTTCATCTATCGATTGATTGGATTTTTATTTTATAGCTATTGTGTGTCACAAAAGTTAGAAATTAAACATTTTTTCATGTGTCAAATGAAACCTTTAATAATCGTTGTTATAACCTGTGGAACTTAAGTGTCAGTTACATTCTTAAGGTATGTACCTATACGTCAACGATAAATGTTATTCAAGTAGAAAACTAACAATCTTTAAGATCACAAATTGTATAAAAAATGTGCTAAAACCCTGTCTATAATTTAATTGGCAATACATTCTTATTGTAAACTGAATGGAAGATATCGTTAAAATTAAAGAAAGAAAAAATGTTTTAAATCTTTGTTTTTTTCACTTGAAAATAAAAAGTAAGAGAAAAAATATTTGACAACAATAATAATGATTTTGGATAATAATTGGTAGTCATAAGACTTAAATGGTCACAATATAAGTATTGTAACACTTCCGCTAATATCTCGTTCGTTTCGGTCGAGTTACGGAACTTCAAGACTAACTCTTTCAATGATAGTGAGAGAGAATTTTTTTCCAAATTAGCAAAAACTACAATAACTTTAGTTGACAAACAAAAAATTTAAGTGCTATCGGAGAGCTTATTGTTGCGAAAGTCAATTTGATGACCGATTATCTGAACGTAGAGACAGTGTCTTAAAGACGTGATCACTATTTGGACGGTTGAGAACGACATAAAAATAGACTTAAAAACGCAATCATTTCAACAATTGCGATACCATTATTACTGTCAATCCCAACAATCGCATAATAATTTGTCGGTAAAAAGCAAAATAATATCATTAGATAGTGATTGTGTCATTCGCATTAAAACTAGTAAATAGAGAATTGTATCCCTTTTCAGACTCGACTACAGTATAAGTAGTCTTACTATATGATTGTCAGACAATTTTCAATCACTCTTTTTTATTATTGTTATTATTGCGTATCACAGGAAATGTTAATTTATGACTATTACGTGCGTTCAGTCTTTTTTTAAATTATTATTCCAAAAAATATCGTTATCTTAATAAGAAATAATTGAGAATTCATTTAAGAATAACAATTGCTCTTTAATAGAAGCTTTTGAAACTTTTTTGTTGAACACAAAATGAAAGCAATTTGTATTTGAACGCAAAAACTGAGTCTTTATATAAGTATTCATTACTTTTTAAATTTATTTGGTTTTTGTTGCGAATATTGTTGTTACGAAATAATTAATCATTTAAAGTGTGGAACATTTTCACAAAAATTTGAAATATTTATGTGACTGATGAATAAGAATAAACAAAGAATTTATTGTTAAACATTACTTTTATATATTTTATTATTTAATAACTACTAGAAAAGAAGTAATTTGTTTTTAATTTACTTGTTATTTAATCTTAAAGCATTAATATATTTGACGAAAAATTCACAAATTATAAGAGGAAAGTGTATCTCCAAAGCAAATAATTCAATGTCAATAAAAATTCAATGACAGAGGGATTTATTATCACTTATGCAATTCAAACAATGTTCAGACTTGTGATGAAGTTATAGGCAATAGATATCAATGACCTGATAATAATGCTGTATCAACGTTGTTATAGACTTAATCTTTTAATGATTATCACGTTGAATATTATTTTTCTGATAATACAATCAAAATTATTTATATACTTTGGCAAAGCCAGAATATGGGCCGATGGGGCACAGGTTCCCTCAATTCAAAATGAAAAGATCGACAATTTTTTGAAAACTAAACTGTATTCTAATAGAAATGTATTTCTTTCATACTATAGAGAGTTCCAGTACTTGTAAAGAATGAATTTTGATTTTATGATTATTGCAATATATTAATTATTTAAATTGAAAAATACATTTTGTACCCCCACTCGAGAATTCTAGACTTCGCCGCTGTTTATATAATAAATTGCATTATCAAAAAATTTATTCAATCAAACATAAAGTTTAAAATATTAATTATTCAATTTTTGAATATGTCAATAATGAAAGTTTAGTTAAAGGGAAAAAATAAGTTTAGAATATTTTATTTATCAGTTCCCTTAATAATGATTGCTATAATTTGCAGGCTTGAAAGCTATGAATATAAGTGTTAGTCGACTGTATTATTTAATGTAGAAAAATGAAGAAGAAAAAAAGGTTAAACAAAATATTTGCAATTTTTCCTCCGCATGTTCTAAAGTTTGAAAGCCTTTTCACGACTAATGAACGAATGGTGTGTTTCGCAGTATTTAATTTTAACATCAATTGCATAACACAGCTAAGCGTCAAATGAGACTATACGGCAAAAAGTTATTTGTAAGTTCAAAACCCGTATTTGATGCGAAAATTATGGTAATATTTAAAGCAAGGCTGAATCACAATTATTTATCTTGTATTTTATCAACGCATCTCAAAAACTACAATAATTTTCAACAATAAATAAATAAATAAATAAAATTGAAAACCATTTTTTTAACGACATGGAAAGTCAAATTCACTCATTTATTGAACTTTTCACCCAATTATATGGAAATACAACAAAATATAAAGGGTAGGCCGACAGACGTACTCACAGAATAACAAAACTCAATACTTGTTTTTGCTTCAAATTAAAAGAGAATAAAATTGAATTCGACCGATATTTCAGTCTCTCTCTCTCCACTCTTTAATCTCATTAATAATTTCTTTCAGTAATTTTTCTACAAGAGATTAAAAAAAACTTTTGATGTCTTATATAAGAAATGTATTATTAGAAGAAAAACAAGTTCATTATCACTAAAAATGATTTGTGTGATAGTTATTTCTCTACAACTTCTATAAAGTATATCATTAAAAAATATAAGTCAGAGAATGAGTAATTTTACTCTTATTTATATAATAATAATCATTATTCTCGCAAAAATGTGGAAAATTACGTGATTCGTGTTTATGTGATTTTTTTTCTCTCTTTCTCATTAGTTATTGTAAGATTATTAATAAAGTTAACTCTCTTGAGAGTCAAGTCATGAGAGGTATAAATATAAACTAATTTAAGACAATTTTCATCATTTGAATTACTTGCAAAAAATTAAGAAAATAGAAGTTTAAAGAATAATAAAACAAAAACATTAAAAAATTAATGGTTTAAATATTAGTTTAAATGTATACTTGAGAAAAAAAGTATCAGTCCTACCATTGGGTCAATTATTTTCTTAAATAATCGGTTCTGTTGTGCACGAAAATGATAAATAAAAAGTGTTTTTTTAACATTTCATATAGTTTGTCGAGCAATGGATGAGTTTTCTGAAAGGGATGATAGCGTGAAAACAACATTTCATATAAGAGGAATAGATGTTTATAGTCTTCCACTGATATAGAACTTAGAAAATTATTAAAAAAGATTTATAACATTAAGCTGTAAAGTAAGATAAAAGCTCTGTCTGTCTGTTCTTTATCAAAAAGCGTGAGGATATAGAAGAATTTGATTTCCTTTGCTCTGATTAGTGCACGTCTATTAGTGATTAATGCAATAAAATTAACATTAATTAATATTAAACCAAGAAATTAATTGAGTTAAGACGTAAGGAATGCATAATTTATACCATTTTTGGAAATTTTCAAGAATTTAATTCATAAAATAAAATTTGATCGACAAAAAAAAATTCTAACCTGAAATACAACTTTAATGAATAAAAATAAAATTTTTTTTCAATCAGTAATAAAATTCATACAAAATGTACATTAATTTATTTCATTTTATGAATTACGACAAAGTATTAATATCAAAGATACAGAAACTATACCCTCTGGCAAGTAATTATTTGAGAAGAAAATCTATAGCTAAATAAATCTATTAGATATTTATTGCGTTAGTGTATTATAATGTATTACAACTAATCTTTAAGCTTTTACGAGAAAAAGTCTTACAATTTCCAGTGAAATTCAATAAAAACTGTTGCATGAACATATAGTTCCTCTTATTTATCCGCTCAAGTTTCAGATAAAAAAGAAATATATATATTACTACTTAACCACTAAATTGCTTCAACAGCAAAAGTGACTAAGACTTGATCATAAGCAGGTCATAGATTTTTGTTGCTTTTCGAAAATTCCCGGTTTCTTCGCATTTGAAAAAGATTGTTAAGAAATTATTATCATTTGGTTTTAATGAATAAATGATGATTTAGTTCCTAAATTCAAATAAACTTTATCAGGGAAATAAAAATAAAAATAAATCCTTTGAAAAATTCAATATCTTCTGGAATTTTGAATCATGAATTCGTAAATAAATTTAATAAATTTCAATATTTAAGTACCGAAAATCCTATTTGATATTTGAGTCTCTGGGTCTTAACAAAAAAAAGCTAAATGTCGTTTTGTTAGAAAACAACTTTGTAAAAAATATGAGTTCATTGATTCTGTGAATTTCCAATAAACAAAAACAAACAATTAATCGAAAAAAGTAAAAATGAACAGCTCCACAACGATTACGAAATGAACGCCACCAGAATTGTAATCAAAATATTTTCATTGATAATAAATTACTCGTGAAAATTTTAATTTTAATTCTAATTAAGTAAATGGTTGAACAGTAACGAGTAGAGGTATGGGATAGTAGTTAGAAAATGACCACAAATACCGGTTCCTAAATGGGTGCTGCCGGAAATATATGCAACAGTGAGTTAGCTCCTCAAAGAAACTCTACACCGGTTTTCAAACTCACTTTTACGGCCCATTATTGGTCGTTGAGTTAAAAATGATTAGCGTTAGGCTCTATAGGAGTAGGACAGAGAGGACTCATTTCTCAATAAAGGATCACTTAATGGACCGCGAAGTGAAAAAGTTTTATAACCACAGGCCTACCATTAAAAATTATGTATTGCAATTCAAATTAGTTTCTCTTATAAGACGCTTCATCATTGCCGCAAAGATATTTGCATTTAGGAACCTATCGACCAAACAATATAAGCGATGATTTGGCGAAAATAATATTTTCTTTCATATTTTCTTTCATATTTATGGATAAAAAGAATTTTTTTTCCATTTGCTATTGAATAATAAAATGTTTTGTAAGAAATAAATCTTAAAATCGAGGCCTTTGGAATATGTGATGATTCAAAATAGAAAACTAATGGTAATAAAAAGTTTTCATAAAATAAGTTATGGATATTAATAATACTCTTTGATATCTATCTTCGTATAATTTAATATTCATTTTATGGAAGTTTAATTCTCATACAAATAACTGATAAACATTGGTTTGAAAAAAATGAGAAAAATATATTGTTTATGAATTTGCAAAATCATTGAGGAGTGGCTCAAAATAAAAAGTTAAGTGTTTTATTTAATAATAAGCAAAATAGAGAATGATATATAAGAAAAAGAAGAGAATCAAAGTTTAAAAGAGAAACTTAAATTCTCCCCAAAAATAATAATGTGTTTGAGAGCAGAGTGAAAAATATTTGCGCGCAATTAAATCCTCATAAATAAATAAGTAATAATTGTCATAAATCAAATTTATTGCTAACAATTTTCTTCTCTTTCTTTCCCTATCAAATAAATTGCAGACCTTTAGTGATAATAAAAATAAATAATTTAATGGAAATTAAATAAAAATTCTTGCACTCTATGGGGCGGAAGAAGGAAGTGATCCAAAGCTATGTCAGTATTCAAATGTTGGACTGACTTGTCTTTTTCTATAGCATGTGAGACTCGCTATCAATTCAATAAATTACCACTTATTTTGTCGATTAGAATCGCTTCCAAAAGAGCTTTTAGAGAGCGCTGTAAGCCTTGAAACAGAATCAAAACTTATGATAAATTTGTCGCTAACTTTTGACTTTAATTTAGAACCAAAAACGGTATCTATAATAGAAAAGCAAATTCTTCTGACAAATAAAATTGAGATCAAGAACATTAAGCTTACAAATAGGAAGTCAAGAGATCAAGTCTGACGAGTATTTCAGAATCGGTACTTAAATGATATTTGAATTTTTTTTTTGAAAAGTTTGGATGAGTTGTGATTCGAAGATTTGTTTTTTTAAACTGTTTGCTAACTTTGAACAACATCGAAAATCATGAATTTGCTATTTATTTAGTATATGAACATAAAATAATAATAATATTTATTTATAAACTGATTATAATTAACTTGTTTTTTTGTTTTAAGATCAAAGGCTTATAATCTAACCCAATATCAGCAATTACTGAATATTTTCTCTTAATAAGTTCGACAACTAATTAACGCTAAATAACTTATACCTTGAATAACACTCATATATAATTAATATTCAGACAGAATGTTCTCAAAAAAGTAAAGTCAAAATAAAACCCTATCTTATCATTTATACGAAATTTGCCAACATTTAAATGAATCGTCGAATGAAATATTAGAGAATTTAAATAAAGAAATATAAATTTAAATTATTGGTGGTTTGATTCTCAGAATATTTTTCAAGTTTATTGTCGCAAACTTTAGAGGAAGTGCTCAAACAAGAGCTGAGGAGAAGATTTTTGAAGCGGTGTGAAAGCCCTTCTTTTGAATTATACAATGAATAAAATTCATTATACTTTTAGTTCTCACCTGCAAAAAGTTTTACTCATTGTTAATGCCTTTTTCTAACACTCATATGCTTAAAGCAAAATATTATATAACATAGAATCAGAATTGTTTGAAATTTTACAATAGTTTTAGGGCTCACTCTTAAGTAAATAATTCAACTATTTCTTCTCTATTGAGGACTTTATTTTAATTTCGATCCTTACATTTCGAGTTTCAAACACATTTTACACTCTTCTAAAAGTTTTAGATATTTTTTTTTATAAAGATTTATGTTTTACAAAAAAAAGAATTATTGATAAAGAGTTAAGATTAACATTAAAGACAAGAATACACTATTCATTCACAAGTATGTCATAAATGAAAAACTAATTTAAAATTTTTCTTATATTATTCAAATCATTAAACCATAATTACTGTAAACACATAATAATTCTTCAAAAGATTTATCATTTGCTGCTAAGAAAGTGGGGGAAAAACAAAACAAAGCAAAACTAAACTTAGAAACAAGAAATAAATATTTTCAAAAGATTAAGATCTGTCAAAATATATCCTTCATATATAAAAATATTGATTTAAATGAAGAAAAGCTATTTTTGCAAAACTGTTGAATCGGTAAAAATTTGTGCGATGTCATAGTTTGCGGTACCGCAAGAGTCATACACTAAGTTGGGGGCTCTCAAAATTGAATGCCATCACTTCCCAAACACTCCCCGCTATTCAAAGAAAAACATTTTTTAATTCAATCAACAGAAAAACGTAACTTAGAGTCCCTTAAAGGGCTCTCTTTTGGAGGGAAAATAAAATTTATTTATAAACTTATATAACCTTATAATAAAGTAAAACTAATTGAATAAGTATTGCAGAAAAAATAAAGACCAAAAAAAAAGTTCTCATTTCTCTTTGAAATATTTATTCTAAACCTTTTCTCACTTCCAGAAAATAGTTCAAGAACTTAATAATTGAATGCATAAATTTCAATAAAACTTAGTATAATATTCGAAAATGGATATACTCTTCAAAGTTAGTAATGTCTTGAGTTATCTTCAAAAATATAATTCAGGATTAATTTATTTTTCTATAAAATTTGTTATCATAAATTAAAATTTCTCATAAGTTTTATTCTTCATTAAAATAAGGATGACTTAATCTAAAAACATGACCCTTTAGTGGCTTGAAGACGCAATTTATAAAATCTTTTTAATCTAAATTACTGTTAAATTCCTCATTCGTTATCATACTTTAAAGTTTTTAAATCGTTTTTAAAGCCTTTTTAGAAAAACCATTTAATTCGCCAAAAAAGAGAACCTTTAAATTCAAGTTTCAAATCAAAATAAAATTTAATAATCAAGTAAAAGATTTATTGAAAACATACTTTTCCAACAAATTCATTGTATTTTTATCTTTGAACAGTTAAAATAAATCTAAATGAAAGTAAATTAAGTTTTGAATAGTTTTTGGAGAAGTCAATAAATTTTAATAAGTAATCAATTTACTCAATGTTTCAAAACATTTAATTAAAACAGAATAATGTTATTCTTTAAAAATCAGATAAAACGTAAGTTAAGGTAATGTGTCAAAAAGAAAAATATTAACTCTTTATTTTTAACACATAATACAAATAAATCATTAAATCATTGAATGTAATTCAAATTGAAAAACATTAATTATCGCCAATAGTGTTAAACTCTTTGTTCATTTAAAGACTTATAATTAAGTTTTTAGACCCATTAAATAAATTTTATAAACAGTAATTATTTTCATAAATTAAAATTTTCCAGATTTTCAGGCAATAAGATTAAGATTAGGTTATTTATAAACTCAGAAAATATTGAGCAAATAATGAATTTTTGTTATAATATTTTTTTTCTTTTGATGATCAATAGCACTCTTAATGAAGTTTTAACAAAATTAATCAGAAAATTTAATTGATTGTAGAAAATGCATACATTTTCCAAGCTTTCAGATAAATATGCGTTAAAGTGCTTTCACAAAATTTATAATTTTTCCTCTGGAAAAAAAATTAATTTTTGTTTTTAATTAAGTTAATGAGTTTTAATTTTGCTGAAGAACTTGAATATCGATAGCCAAGAGACGTAAAAATGCCCTTTGATTTAATTTTAATCTCATTCTATCGAAGACTTCAGAAAAGGGTAAAATAAGTTGATTTAATAAATTTTAAAAATTTTGTAAAATTTATTTCTTTGATATAAATTTTGAAAAAAAGTTTATCAAATCATAAGACAAAATGCTCTGAATGTCTAATCTAGAGAACAGGAAATTTTTCTTAATTTTTTTCATCCCTAAAGCATGAAAAGAACTCTTAAATCATTCAGATTTGCGATAAATTTTAATTTCTTTAATCAAAATTGCTTGAAAAAAGGGGGAAAATTTCAAAATATATGGCATTTAAAAATAAATTTGGGAAAGTGAGCACAAAATTAAGCTTATTTTTCAATCATCACGTGATAGATAAGTTCATTGAATATCAGTTCAAGCTTAATATTAATTGATAAGAAAACAGATTTTTATGAAATCATAAATTAATTCAAATAATTATCAATTCCCCAGAAACTGAATATTATTATCTTTTCAAACTCAAAATTAACAGATTTTTTTTAAAACTTTTTATGACACGTTTAAATAAGACTTTTAAAAATTAATATATTTATATTTATATCATTAAAAATAATGTCTCAAAACAATGTCGAAACTGTTTATACATTAAAAGAAGTTGCAAAACATAACACAATTAATTCTCTTTGGTAGTGACCAGGAATAAGGTATACGATGTGACAGAATTTCTGGACAAAAATCCAGGAGGCAAAGAAGTGCTTATCGAACATTCAGGACTCGATGCAACAGAATATTTCGAAGAAATCGGACATTCATCTGAAGCAGAAGAAATGATGAAAGAGTACAGAATCGCAAAAATTTTTCTGACGAAAGAAGAAAACAAAGAAAAAATTGTGAAACTATTGGAACAATCCAGAGGAAGAAAGCATTTGAAAATCCTGGTCCAGCATTGCAGCAACGATTGCTTTGCAAGTTTAGACAATTTCCCAAATATATTACGCTAATAACTTGTAACACTAATTAAGAATCCGATTAAAATTCTGCCAATTATTCTAAAAAATCTTAATTAATGATAGATTCCATGACTCTGTTATTAAAAATTCAATATTTATCTAAGACTTTATAAGTTATGCTTGAAAGATGCCAATGAAGATTGAACTTGACTTATAAATACTTTAAATTCTGAGCACTTCAAAGATAATAATGAATAACTGTCGCCATTAATTGGATGTGATTAAAAGAGGGAAAAAATTAATAATAAGTGCTTTTGACGACAGCAAAAAATGTTAGACAAGATCTCAATTTGAAAGGCTTCAGAAAAATTGTTATCCGAAGAATAACTGAGTGTAATTAAAGGGCTTTAATAGAATATATTAAAGAAAAAGATAAGAATTTTAGCGAATAATAAGTCCAAAAACAAGAAACATATTAATCAATTTGTTATAAGTTGTTTCTCTGTTTTATATTGAGTTCAACGTTTGTTTGACTAATTATATGCAAAAATGTCAACATATTTGAGTTTCTTTTGATGAAGTCTCAAAAGACTTCAATTATTTGTCTTTTTTTTAACGAGGACTCCAAAGATGTTTTTGACCGATTTTAAGACTTATTTTTGTTTTTGTTTGCGATCAAATTATATTGAATTTTATAGGAATGTATTGTTTGGAATTTAATGATAAGATCTTATGCTAAATAAATATATGGAACCCTTTTTATAGCGGATGGAAATTCTCCGTAAGATAACTGTCATGTATGAAAGAGTAGAGACTTGAAGACTTGAAGACTTGAACCTTGGCCTTAACTCTTGAGGCCTCAAACAATAGAATTGAAAAATGATATCCGACCTCATAGTATAGTATTCATAGTATTCAACCAAAAGTAGGTTTTCATTATCTTTATTGCTTCCAATATATTCAACAATAAAAATTGAAGGGATTCTCAAAATTCTCAACAATAATAATAATAACTTTAAGTAACCTTTTATTCGAAAAGACATTCCTCTATAGCCGTAAAAATGGTATCGATAGAGAAATTATTGTTATTGATAAATATTAAGCGGCAAATTATACGTTCAATCAAAACAATACAATAGAATTTTTTATTCTTCATAAATATTCTGTTATAATAAGTAGTAGTGTTGAAGCTATCACTGTCTGGAAGCCGTTCGCATAACAGACTAACATTTTTTAGGTTTTATTTGAAAGTTTTCTGCCATTTTATGCCTTAAGAATTGGACAATGGCTTCAGTTTTTTTTTGAAGTCAACTCAAAAAAAGTAGACAAATAAGCATTAAAAAAATAAAATAAAATCTGACATCTTAGAAAACTGGTTCTATGTTTTATTTTTCTTTACTTTTACAGATTCTGGCACCACTGCCTCTCTATCCTTCATATATTACAATGTGTATAAAACGAAATATTTTTTAACTTAATATTATTTGCTAATAGTCTTAGTCATTAAATTCTTTTTCTTATGCAATTAATTCCTTTCAAACTCAAATAATAGTTTATTTTTAATGAATATTTCTTCTATTGATTTTTTGTTAAAAGAAAATGTGAGAAATTGAAATTTAAAAATTGAGCCTTTTGTGCAAAAAATGAAGTTTTTGGTTAAATATTATAAGAGAAAAAATGATCTTTTAAAATGAAAGTTGGCTTCAAAACTGAATGTCCTTGTATTCAAAGAGGGATAGAGAGCGAGGGATAGGTAGATAGACGTTTGAATAGTTGAAAGTATTGAGGAATGAACTAAAAGGTAACTCTTTAAAGGTATAAAGATTTTAATCATAGCAGAGCAGAGAATAAAGCAGAAGAAAGTTTTTTCTTCTTTCGCATAGTTTGAGCGAATAATGCATTTGCGTTGATGTGAATTAAATACCAAGAAATTCAAGTTTAAAATTGGGTGTGACTTATATACAACTCGTTCATTTCTCACCTGTGTTTTACTATACTATTTAAATAAATTAAAGGCTTAGAAAATTCTCGATCACATAATCTAAAGGAAATTAAATAATAAGAATGAATTTCTCTTTTTGTAATCAGAAGTGTAGATGTATTTCAACAAAAAAGAAATTCGTGACTGACTTATTGTATAAAAAAATCTTTCCAAATATGTCAAAGTTTTCCATTTTTATATTCATCAAAAGTTATGATTAGAAAAAAATTAATTTTTGAAATGCTTGTTAAAGAATGAAAACTTATTAAAATTTTAAATAAAGGGTTATTAAACGATTTTAATAAAATAAAGTTATTAAACAAATTCTCAGGAAAATTTGTTACGCCTTTTCGAGTTTATTATTGTTCAAAGAGAGAAAGAGGTTTACATTAAAAAATATAGTCAATTTTGATCCGCCTTGCAATTAGTGTTAGCCCTAAAAATAATATATATAGTGAAATACCCGAATAAATGAACTTAAAAGACATAAAATAAGTCTGAAAAATATAAAGAGTTGTAGCCATTATTAGGTGTGGTATTCATCTAGAATGCCATTTCAATGTCAGACTTGTCAAAAGTACTCATTTTTTGAGATGCGATACCAATTATTGTTTTAAAGCCATCACCAATAAGAGAAAGTGAATAGTTTTTGTGCAAAAAAAATTAAGATTACTATCACTGTAACTATTTCTCTTTTTTAAGGGCATTAGAAAAATCCAAAACAAAAGAATAAGTTATGTAAAAAAAGACTTCAGTTTTGTGGATGTAATACAATAGCATTCATTGCTTTTGACAGTTGATAGTATGAAAAGAAATACTTTTTCCTTGAGATTCATTTAAATAATTTCATTAGCTTTGGTTTCAACGCCTTAAAGAAGTTTTTATCGAGCAATCTATACATTAGTTATTTATTAATATGATTTTTTTCATAGAAAAGAAAACGCATACCTTATTCAGCGCTAATTTAATTGCATTCAAGTTTTCGAGTCTCAGAAACAAGGGCTGAAATTATTCAGTTTCAAAAGCAATATGTATTTAAATATTTAAATATCTAGTTATTGTTGGCCAACAGCTAAACTTAGACTATAAGGTGATTTAAAACACGTTTACATGTTTTAATAGCATGAAAAACTTAAAAAATAACTCGAAAAAGTTATTCATCAATACCTATATAGTAGTCGTAGAAAGTCATGCATTAAACTCATTTCTCTATACATTTTAATACATAACGCGTTGGTTTTTAATATGCTTTCATATTTGGAAATTGCCTTCAGTTCTAAAGTAATGTACTGTTATATGCATTTATTCCGCTGTTTAATTTCTCGTTCAATTTATTCATATTTAATTGTGACTCACAATACTAGCTGTTAGTAAATTATAATTTCCTTAGAAGAGAATTATATTTTCTTTTTCATTGAGGACATCAAACACTGCTATGAATGCGGTGCAATCAAAAGTTATACTTTATTCTTTAAGTTAATAGCTGCAAAATATTAGTTTGAATAACTGGAAAAACTTCATGAGAGTAATCATTAATTATGTTATTTAGGAAAGCATAGAAAGCATAAGTCGATTATTCATTGTTTCGTTTCTTGTCAAATGAGGCTTTTTTAGAAAATCAAAGTCACAAATGAATATAATAATAGTCATTAAATTCATTTTTTAGGAGAAAGTTTTTCTTTCTTTCCAAATGAAAAATAATTTGATATTTCAAATGAAATCTGTTACCAATCGTATAATTAAGATAAAGTCAATTATGATAGTGTATTACTTCTACTGTTAGCGTAACAGTTTTTAATTATTAAATATCCTTATGAATCAAAACTAGGTTTAATTCTATTAACGTTCTATTAATTTGAATCAAAATCAAATGGATATCAATTTCCTATTGCTTATTGTTTCACAAAATTTTTGTTTCATTATTTCATAAAAAAAATTGCAATTAAATGCTTCAGAATTAATTGCAAACTTTGCAAAAAATAAATTAATAGATTTCTTTCTCGCTATTATTACGGCTGAATGTTTACTATAAATATACTTTGATTTGATATTAATTTTTGATTTAATAGACAGATAGTCACATTATTTGAATTTAATTTTTTCGTCAAATAAACTGATTTATTTCGAGATTAAAATAATAATAATAAGACCGGATTTCCTTTTGAAAAAACTAAATAATTAAAGATAATTAAAAATATATACAATATTAAAGAACAGTCATCTGAAGCAGATTATCATTTATGACATTTATGAAGCAAATGATAAGCAAAAAAATAGTTAATTCGATGATAATTTTTTTCCATAAAATAAACGATAATAACAACAGGCGTGACAACTATTTTAGAATTTTTCACAAAAAATTAGTTTTTCTCTTTGGAAAAAAGTCATCCCTTATGTCCTCATGTCTCCCGAGAGTGACAATAAATTTTTATTTTTCCTTTTGATAAATCTTTTTCTGAACCATTAAAAGATCATTTAACCATTAGTTTAAGTGTTGTTTTGATATTCTCACTAATAATAATAATAACTTTTTAAACACCTAGCGAGTTAACTGACAGTTTTGGAGTATTCTATCAGAAAGTTTTCTGTTTCCACCAAAAAAATCTAAATATATGCAATCGTGTGAAAAATTATTATAGATTTCTTAATGATAACGTAATTAACACGATTTTCTTGAGAGTAAATTTGAGATCATTAGAGAAAATTTATCCTAAAATAGTGATTTTCTTGAGTGAAGTTAATTGAAATTTTATTAATGAACAAAAGCTATGATTAATGAATGTTTTGATCAGAAATTCCTTTATAAGAAAAGAAAATTAATGTCAATTCGGCTTAAGATTAAGTTTATTTTTGTAAAGGGCTTAAGAAAAAATTATTCCAATCATTCATTCAGAACCAATTGATACAAATGTCAAACAAATAATAATAAATATTTTTGGAGGGAGAAAAAAAAGTATTTCCATAGAAACCAAATTTTAAAGCTTAGAGAAGTTATGCAACAAATGTCACGGAATATCAATTATATTGGAAACTGATTTTGGGTTCAAAAGAAAATTTCATAAATACAGCAAAGAAAAAAAAATTAAAATCTCAAAGAAATAAAAAGTTTAACTTTATTTTTCACTAGAACTCATTAGATTCTGAATAACTTATGAAAAACACGAGCTATGGGTCACAGTATTGCTAAAAGCATAAAATAAAAAATAAGAAAAATTTTAAAAAGAGATGAGAAAAAGATAGAAAGAAAAAAGATTATGTTATTCAAAAATACTGGTTAATTACTTGCGCGCTACGACAGCAGAAGCGTTTTTTAAAATAAAAGTATTTAAGAATGAAAAAGAGTTTTGCACTTATACACGATTTATCTTTTAAAACATGTTTTTAATGCATTTGAAATGATAATAATAATCATTCTTTAAAACAATGCTATAATATAAGGGTTGAAGAATTGCATAACGAATCAGAACCTCTTTCTTGTAGTGTTATTACTAGAAATTGATTGTAAAGAAAATTTCTATCTTTAAAAAAACTGCTTATTTAGTATTCAAACAACGAAACGGGTCGCTCATAAGGTTTAGCCGCGAATGGAAGGGAAAAGAAGTACCAGAATAGGAAAGAGAAAAAAGGGTTCATTTCTTTAGAACACACTTTTCGTGATACATGCTATGAGATATTGGACTTTAAATTTAATTATTAACATTTAGTTCTGTGAATTATGTACGTTATGTACGTTTTTTTTCTAAATTGCATTATATCAAACTCTATGTTAATGACTTTTTTAATGCATTTATTTATTCGAAAAATAAGTTTTTTTTCAAGTATTAAATTTATTTATGTTTTGATTTTCGAGATTATATTATCACGACTTTTACAGGAGAATAGTTCGGACATAAATATCAACTTTTAGAATGATTTGTACGAAATCGTACGAAACCCGCTATCGTTTTGGTAAAAAATAATAAATTTTGAACG
Source organism: Malaconothrus monodactylus (assembly GCA_034697245.1). NCBI lineage: Eukaryota > Metazoa > Arthropoda > Arachnida > Sarcoptiformes > Malaconothridae > Malaconothrus > Malaconothrus monodactylus. The sequence goes on along the minus strand of JAQIWZ010000100.1, from coordinate 8,036 downwards.
TATTTAAAATCATGATCTATTTGAAAAATAATATTTTGATTCCTTTTTGAGGTCAAAATCACTATTGGTTAATTAAACCATTCAACTCTCATTAAAAATATGTTAATATTATTGCTAATTATTAATGCGCTAAAAATGAATCAATTGGTTATGAATATTGCGAGTGAAAATACTTTTTTCCTTTTCATTACTAACTGAACCTTAACTTGAAATAATAAATGTCTCGAAGTTTAATTCAGAGACTTTTAAACTTAATTACATGCGGAAAAAAATTATCCTTAAAGAGAATAATTAAAAAATATTTATCTCATGAGTTTAAGTTTTAATTGCGGGCAAAATAGTTGAGAAAAAAGTTAATCAAATTTAATAACTATTGGATTATTTTTTTAAGTTCTGTTATTTTTTTATTTTTTTATTGTTAGAAAGTTCGAACCGCTTTTTGAATATAAATTTTTTCAGTTCACATGAAGTTGACTCGAACGGCATATAATCACTTACGAGTTAGTATTCATAGTATTCATTGAATAGCTATTGTTTGTGAAAGCAGTGAGTTATGAAAGGTATAGACTTTCAAAGACTACAGATATCTCTTCGCAACATATTTTGGATCAGGAAATGACAATAGGATAAAATTTTATAAGAAATAGTGCCCTAAACTTTAGAACCAATTGAAAGTAGAGTCATAAGCATTGTTGAGTAGGGGCTAACTCATAAAAATTTTCAAAATTCAAGGAGTCAAAAACGCAATGAATTTAACTAACAATTTTTGGCAAATTGGGGTAGGGGTCCGTTTTTTTCTAAAATACACCCCACACTACTTTACATCCTCTGGTGAACCCATGTCTCATAAGAATCATAAGTTTATAAAATCAAAACATTAATAGAAAAATTCATAAATATGCTTGAATTTAGTCACAAATATTGTGAGTTTTTCACAAACAGTTTTTGACCCAATTCTGAAGACCATAATAAAATTACAAAAAAGGTTTTTGGATATCAAAATGTATAATTTGTTATAATCTTTAAGGTTGACGATAAAATCGCATAATTATTTTTCATTTAAACGACTAATAAAATTATCTTCAATATCATCATTAAAGCTGAAATACATTAAATCTTTTATGCATTTTAATTAAGCCTTTAGACATGATTTCGAAACATATCGATAACTAAGATATCAGTCGAAAAAAACAGTAGTTCCGCATCAATGCTATCATATGATTGGTTAAAGAAAATGATTATTTTTTCTCTTGTTAAACACAATATCTTTATTAATGAATTTATTTGTGAAACCAATAGTTTCTTAATAGAATTTTGAGGCTTTCATTTGGTTAGAAGTAATTTCTTTTCGTACGCTTAAAGAGAGAAATACAAATAAAGCTAAATAACTATTGATATCCGGGATATTGCTTTTCATATTTAGATTCCCTTCAATTTATTGCCCGAATGATGTCCAAATCTAGTGCAAAAAGCTTTACCAAAACCAATAAACAAACAATAATATGAATAATAAAGTATTAATGATAGTTCTGTTGTAAAGAAAACAAACAAAAACTTTTCAATAGACTTCAAAAAGTTTTTTTTCAGAATTTGAAAATAAATTTATTGTTAAAGTTTATTTGACAAATGCCCAAATCCAATGTATAGTTTTTTTAAATTTAAGTTTTTAGTCCAATCAGATTTTAATTTCAAATTTAGAATAACTAGTAAAGAAGTAATTCAAATTTGTTGATAATTAGAACGACTCGACGATTCGATGAAAAAAAATTTTCAATAGTAGACAAATCTATTTTTCGCAACGACTGAACAAACTTCAAAACAAAACAAAATAGATTGCGTAATAATTAATGAAATGAGAGCGGAACTATTCATGTACGAGAAAATACAGCTAAATCGATAAGTAATTATCAAGGAAGCAATGATGATGAGTACGATAGCGAAGCCATTACTTTACGGCCACTAAAAAAATTTCAAAAATAGATACACTTAAAGCTCGGCCAACTTTTTTCCGACTTACACCTGTGCCCGCACTTGTTCTAAATTTATTTTTAAAAATTACTTCACCCATCGATATTTTGTTCACTATTTGTTCAAAGTTAAGTTTCAATAACTTGTTATATATAATATGTTTTTTTGGCTCAATTTCTCTCATGGAATACTCGCTATTTTTACGATTATTATTGCCTTTAAGCAAATTTTCACGAGTAAATAACTCTAGGCGTAACTAAATTATATTATTTGTTTGTCCTCGCTTTAAATTATGAATACGATTAATGACTGACCATTCATTCTCAATAAAAATATATGTCAAAATATACACAAAATTTAAAAAACTTTTAGACTCGAGCCTTATCGCTAACTTTTTTTCTGTAAATTCAATTGAAGAGCAAATTTTGTTTAAAAACAATACTTTTATAGGCAGAAAAAATTTTTTAAATTGATTAGCGAAAAAACTTTGTGAAAAATAGTTTCTGTGGTTATGAGCGATATTAATTAAATTAATTGTATTTCATAGAAACGTTTTTTATATCAAACAAGACTATGATTAAAGAAAAAATATTATTATAACTATTAGTTTTTCGCGCATTGAAGAATAAATTAGGATTTGATTTGAATTTAAATTCAATATTTATAAGACGGCATGAACTTAAAAGCTTTATAACTATGATTACTAAATGTAATAAATTAATAAAATAAAGAAAAAAGAAAGAAAAAAAATTAAAGGTTCGGCATTTAATATAAAAATTCGTTTGAAGACGACACCCATAGAGATAGAGTTATATCAAAATAAGTAATTTATGAAATTAATGAATATTTAAAATCTATTTTTCAGTTAAAACACACACGAAATGGTACTGATATGAACCAGAAAATTGAAAATTGAAAATTTGTTTATGCATTCATTGCTAAACTAAAAGATGGTTCAATTGTTATTGAATGGATTGACCGGATTTCTATTCAATATTATTATAATAAACCTCAAAATTTATTTTACTATTTTTCAAAACGTGTAATTTTTTTCTAACAAAATAGTGAACTTGAAAACTAATTGTTTTGTAGGTTTTGGACAAGTTTTTCATTCAGTACTCAAATAGTTATTGAATTTTTCAATACAATAGATTTACAAAATCGAAGTTTTCATCAAAATGTGAATAACTTTTGGTCTAATAATAAAAATGAAAAGAGCTTTCCTTTATTTAATTGAAAACGTATGAGAAAAAGCGTCTGTATAGAAAATGATAACAAACTATTATATGTATATATGTTTTAATGTCTTCTGGTATTAGATATATATCTAACGTTTTATAACCATTTGGAAAGAAGAGGCCATTAAAAGGCAAACATTATATACACAGCCGGAAAACAACAAAAACAATAATTATAGTCTATAGTCTGCGACATTGAATGTATGTTTAACTTTAACACGAGTTACATAACAGGGCAGAAAAGTTATTAAAGCACTCTTTTCCTAGCGATACAAAAAAGGGATAGATTTAGAACTACATAGAATTTAGTTATAACTTATAAGTTATAATATTTTTGTCCAGATATATAAATTGCACATAAGTTTTAGGAAATAAAAATGTTTATATTATGCAAATGCAATTATCGTATGTATTATTGCGTTTAATGTTTAAGCATAACATTTATCTCACTTGTCATAATAATAATTTTGATAACATATAAAATCCCTCTTATATATAATGCATTTGCACGAATATTAATTTTTCATATTCAGGAAAATGTTGCTTTAAATTTCTTAAGCTCTCATTAAGTTCTTCAAGACTTATTACCAAATTGTGGAATAGCCGATAGAGAAATCTCATTTTTTTGTCAAATGATTTATTGGAAGCAAATGTGTTTTAATGGTAGAAATAAATAATGAAATGCAATTTTTATAACGAAAAGCTAACGTTTTTTATTCAGATATCTGTCTCAAAAAATGAATAATTAAAGTCCTAAAAACTTATATCAAGATATTTGCGACCCATTTAAGTATTCAATTAAAAACTCAAGTCTCCTAATAGATAGACTCAAATGTGTTTATCAATGTATTTAAAATTTTATCCAAAATACTAAATATTTGACGAGCAAATCATTTTGGTTCCATTCAAAACAAATTAATTGCAAAAGTTTCAAATCTTTACGCATTAATCAAAACAAGATATAATCACAAGAGTTTTGTAAAATTAAATTTGAAAAATAATTTTTATTTAAGACTTACCGACAGTGGAAGTGTTTCATCACTAAATGTGAAATAATTACAATTAAAATCCTTTACACACAAGCGAAACACTAAAAATGTTTGTAGCGAACAGTAATTAAATCCAAATAATTGTGATTAATAGCTATCAGTTTTTTTACTGTTTCGAAAAATAATTATTTGTGGGCAAAAAACCAAATAATTGTTTTGTGCATAACTTAACACAAACTTAATTTTAGGATAAACTGTTTTAATAATTGTTTTAATTAATAAGTGAACAAAAATTCTTTCAGATTGTATTTAACACACGCTTTCACGACATTGTTTCCAATGATTTTATTTAACAGAAGAGTATCACGTTTTTTATCATTCAATACCAAACGTCAGTAGAATAACAGATATCGATATCTATTATATAAGTTTATTCACGAGAATTATGAGATAAAAACGATAAAAAACATTCATTTCGATCAAACACTACTTAATATTAAATTATTTCTGATAAATATTAAGTACTTTTTTAGGTTCACTCAAATCCATAACTTTCGAGGAGAAAAATATTTATCCGCAAAAAATAATACACAATTTGAATTAAACAACACCAATAAAAATATAACTTTTTTATAAAGTTTTAAGAAATAAGTGTTTTATTTTTATGCACCAAATCAGAACAGGTTTCAAAACAACAATAAGTCAAAAAATAAAAACCAATTTTTATTTTTTGTTCAATAATTTAAATTATATATTAATTATATTTTCGATGTCAATTCACTTTTACTCTATATATCGCACACTTAAAGCGATATCAGCAGTCTTTCCTGAGTTCTCCCCTTAGCAGAAATGGTCCCAAATAGAAAAGTTTTTCCTCTCACAAATTGTATGGCAGGCAGTCTTTAGATTGTGAGGCACTTCGCGTCACGAATAGATTGTCTAAAATGGTGGGATTCGCTCATCGAGAGAAAAGTGATCCACAGACTTATAGCGGCGCTTACGAAGAGTAGTGTATATGTGGTGTGCGTTTTGTTTAGCAGACAGTCATAGATAGGGAGTGCGGAGAATGAGAGACGAGATTTTTTTTCTTTATCGTTCTCCGATTCGCATTGAATAGCGTGTGAAAAACTAGTTTTCTGGTTATAGAGGAGTCGGTTTTACGATCACTAATGCCTGGATTTGTGTTTGTGTGTGACGTTGTGTTTATGACTTCACTCACATTTTTTAAAAATCCAATAAAGTTTAACTATTTTTTATCCAAGCAGTTACTCATAAAATAAGCTAATTTTTGCGCATCAAACCTAAACTTTTGCCTCAAAATTTTTTTTCTCAAGACTGCATAAATCAAGGACTTCTGCAATAATAAGCCACACATATTTGCATCATTTTGTTTTCCAATAGAGAAAATCTCCTAAAACTTTAACATAGTTTCAGCACATATTGAATTCTAAATATTCAAATGCATACTTAACATAATGATAGCGCCATCGCGTGATTTACTATTTGTTATACTACCCAATAATCTCCTTAATAAATTTAGTGCTCTTTTTGAGCCTAGACTACAATAATTATAAGGTAGACAAAAAAGTTTTTATATAGTTTTTATATAGTTTTTATATATTTTTTATACAATAAAACAATTTTTTCAAAAAATTCTTTCTGAATGTTTATACAATAAATAATGAAATAAAATAAAAATTTATTCCCACTTAAAAACCTTCAAAATTTTTTCAAATGATAAGATATAATTTTTTGAAACCTTATAATAAAAAACAGATTCCACTAATACTGTAAATAGCAATAAATCAAAGGATTGAAGCAAAAGTTTGAAATATTCTTGAGATATGATTATTTAAGGCACCAAAAAAAGAGATAGAAAAAGTTCATCATTCGAGAAAATCTTCAAATATTACTCAAACCATCAAATATGGTAAAGCTCTCAAAGCTCTTAAAGTTTTTAAGAGTAAATATAACTCGAGAATAAAGAAGAAGAAAATTTAAATCTTTAAAATTTGAAGCATAGTTCAAAAGTGTTTTAATAATAATTCAAATACAAGAGAGAAAGAGAGAGAATGAGAGAGAGAGAGAATAGTAAGTGTTAGAACCTTGAAGTGAGCGTTGACCTAATAATACAAATGTATAGCTTTTTATCCTTCAATAATATTGGAAAGACTAGAAATTTATTGCACAACAACTTTTTTTGTATCACTAAATATTTCTATATATACCTTATATAGTGAACCGAAAAGTCTTATACTGGATATAATGCTCTAAACCTGTATATTATTTTATACACAGAATATAAGGTGTATATTATGAGGTTTCGTATTAGCATTGAATTATATTCTCAGGCAATGATCGTTACCATGAATACCATCACTATATATTTTTTTTTCTAGTTGTGTGTTTTCACTACATTTACACAAATTTTTCAATGCTTTCCAATTGGATAACTCATTAGTAGGTTTTCAATATATAAATTACTGGAATATATGTTTTTCTGATAAAAGGGATTATTATTTAGGGTCTTAAACAAGTATTAACCTAAAGAAAAAACAACTTTTCAATACAAGTTTTTTCTCTTACTATATAGAAAAGTAGATAAAAATATTTTATCAAATGAATAATCATTTTTTTTGATGGATTATTCTTTGAAAAAACTATACAAAACTAATTTTTAAGATTTTTTTTGCCGAAACGAATCACTTCTTTTCACTGCTTTGAATTCATATCAAAAATCACGTTCTGATAGATTAGAAATTTTTCATTTATTAATTCAATGCTAATTAAAGTTTGAGTTATTTCTCATTAATTGTTTTGAAGTGATTACTCAAAATAATAATATAAATAAAGTTGAAGTAAAGAAGTAAAGGATTGAATATTTTCAAGATAGAGTTACTTTAAAAAATAAGATAAATGGCATGAAAGCATTTTTGAAACCTAAGAAAAGGTCAGAATTTGTAATTCAATTCAATTACTGGTTTTTTATCTTTAAGTTACATAAAATGCAAAAAAATATTTTTAATATATAGATTTACTGAAAACTATTTAGTTGAAATGCATATAAATGAAAAGGAGTAGAATTGATATTAATCGTCAAAAATGACACGAAAACACCATCATTTTTGCCGAAGTTAAAGTTCAATATAATTCATAAACTCCAATATCGACTTAAACTGAACGAAGTCTCACATGATTTCAATGCCTTCTCTTAATTTTTATTGTATCGAATAAATAGCATTTTATTTCTTCATTGGACATAATCAGAAATCTTATGACTAAATTTGATGCTTTTTATTTCCTCATTGAAAAGTACTTTCTTTTATTGACAATCGTCTGAAGAGAAAGTTATTTTTAATTAAAACAAATAAACGTTTTTTTTATAACTTAAGCATAAAATGATAATAAAGAAACTTTGAGAAATAAATTTAAAGTGACATAAAATTATGTTAACTGTTTCTTAAAGCAAATTTCTTGTTCATCCTTTAATCTCATTTCAAGTATTTGTTGCTTTAAATCTTTATTACATCAGTTATTCTCTGTTTTTAAGCGAATTATTTTTATTTTATTGCAATATTTATTGCCTAATAGTATGTATATTTGAAATGAGAAATAAAACTTTCAAATTTTTTGAATAAAATAAACTTGTTTTTTAAAAATTCTTCGAAATGCTAACCGAATTGACCACAATTTCGCTGTTAAAAGTACAGACAAACTATAAATGGTATGCTTTTGAACTAAATAGTAAGTTTGATAAGACTTTTAAAGAAGTTCGCCCAAACGTCATAGGATTTCGGGTCACTGGCACCCGAGATATTTTATGATAAATCAAAAGAGTATT
>JAQIWZ010000099.1:0-29823 GCA_034697245.1 Malaconothrus monodactylus | reverse complement strand
AAAGATATTTTACTCATAAGGTAAGTAAAAGTAAAGTAATACTTATAATACTTTACTTATACCCGATCATAAACGAGTATTACTCGATGAACAAGTAATACTCGTTAAGCACTGGTTTAAACAATACTTTGGATGAAATTCAGAATAAGCTCAAAAAAATAAGAATAGAACAAAAACCTACCCAATGCGAGAATCGAAAAAATAAGATCTTTTTCTGATGATTTAACTGACCATCACTTTGATTGATGGCTCAATTTATTATTTAACTTAATTGAATAATTCTAATATAAAAATATATATTTTGAAAACTTAATGAACACCACATTGATTTTTAAAATTTTATGCATAACTTAACTTTGTTCAAGGATTGAACATTGCTTTCTAGAGATTTTCAAGTACTTAAATAAGATTATATTGATTCATAAAAAGGTAAAATTAGAGCAATCATGTTATTGATGCACATTATATTCGAAAATGCAGAGATAAGTCCTCCAAATTCCTTTTTATATGAGTTTAGTATTTTTCCCTTAAGGGGTTATTCAACTTTTTTTTCAATTATGCAAAGAATTTAGTTTCATTTTTATTGTTAACTGCAAAGAGGCTCAGCTCAATGTTTTGCTTTAAATTTTTTAATATAATGCTTTACTTTGAGATAAGCTTTATTGGGATATTATTATAAAAACTGAGGAAATACTCAAACTTATTATGCGAACACTCCCTTCAAAGTTTGCTTAAACTGAAAAGACACTCTCACTGCAAAGCTTAAGTTTGTGTTGCTTTGCCTATTGTTTTAACCAAAGATACTCTCTTTGGTTTTAACAGTGAGTGTCTTTTACGAAAAAATCCAAACAAACAATAATTTGAATCTCAAGTTTATTTTTCATATTGAACTTCTTTGTTTAAGAAATGATGCAAATAACTAAATCGTATTATAAAATGTATTTATAGTATTATAGTTTTCTGTTATATACTGTAGTTTTGATTGTTTGATCGGTTGAGTGACTGTTTCAATTTATTGATGTCATGGAAATAGAGTGGATCTGAAAACTAAATATTTTCCCTTAAAATATAAATCAAACAGAAAAATACCGGATATTGAATTAGAAAAAAGAAAAAATTAACTTAGAATTAAAATAACGCAAAGAATAGACTTTTTATTTGTCAATTGAGTTACTTTAAAGAATGAGTTCATAAAAGAAGACTAAATATATTAAACTTATAATATATTGCAGTCACTCAACTTTCATTTATTATTAAAGTATTGAAAAGTAAAAAGTTATGATATATTTTAGAATTTGCTAGAAATAAATAATGACATAATAGCTTGGATTCAAAGATTTAGCTTCACTTGATCGCTCTTTGGAATTGATTGGATTCCTGTCGATAACAAATGTTGGCATATTGTGAACAACAATAGTATTGACAATAAAACACGAGTCCACCAAAAGAATACTAATAAAGTAGTACGAGATAAATGACAGGCCGAAGAGAGAGAGAGAGAGAGAGAAAGAGGGAAAAGTCTGGGAATAGTTACTTCAAAGTCAAGTGTAATATTAAATATAATATTAAAGCTCAATCAAAGTTTATTAATTCTCAAAATAAAGCATTAAATTCTCAAATTTATTTTTAACATTATAGCTGTTGATTACAAAACAATTCTGTTGTGAATTCTTGAAAATTTTTCAAAAATTTTTAAGCTCACAAAATAGCCTTTAGAAATATAAGAAACATTTAATACAAATAATGATAGCTTGAGATTAGGACTTAATAAGCAATCGAAAGAAAGATTATAGACTTATTTTCATTTGAAAAAGACTCAAAGTTCGAGACGCATAATCTTTAATAAGGATTAGTTTCTTGAAAAAAGCATAGGATAATGAATGTAAGCTAAGAATAAGGAACATAAGAATTAATTTATAGTGTATTTTCATTCACTTAATTTGAATATTCAAATTAGTTGAAAAACAAAACTAAACACAAATGAATCAAAACTATTGAAAGTAAAAAATTTTAATGGATTATATACTGACTCTAATAGAGTATAACAGTAAGTAATCAGTAGTGGAGGAGATGTAGAAAAACAAATATAAAAAAACAGAGCATTGGTAAACATTAAACATGTTGCGACATAAAAGGTATCAGAGTTGGGATTACATAAAAGATGATTTTCAGTTGCGAGACACAGACGCTCTCATGCGTGAACGCATCACTGATTTTGTTGATCTAAGTTAAAGCTTCCTTAAGATGAAGAGAGAGAGAGAGAGAGAGAGAGAGACGGAGAGAGACAGAGACAGATAGAGAGAGAGATAGGGAGAGACAGAGAGACAAATGTTTAATCATTCATAGATCCCTTATCTGTACTTTATTTTCGATCATTATAGATGTTGTTCTATATAAAAAGCGGAATTAATTTTGATCCGACATTCTTAAGGACCTTAATTATGTAGAAAATAAGACTTAAATAAATATCTGATCAAATTAGATAATGACAAATGATTTTCTTTTCTATTATAGCCTTTATAACATTGAGAATCATTTAATAAATACTGAGGAAGTTCTAAATAAAAGCGATTTATAAATGAATAATTTAAATAAGTTTGCTTTTGAATGTCATTCATGCATAACAAGCAAAGTTAAAGTTAGTTTCGACAGCTCAGCAAAAGATAATTAACGAGCGAGTGTATTATCAATATTCTTATATTAGCAGTTACTCTATGTGTAGTTACTCTATGTATAGTTTAGTATTAATTTAAACCTATAACACATAACACGAAACTAATGAATCATTTAAAAATTGAGTGCAGTTTATTGGAAGTAAACCATCAAAAGTATCGCATTAATTAAGTCTATTTGACGTGCTCTCAAATGAATTCATATCATTTTAAAGGCTTAATTAGGCTAAGATTGCAAAACTTCATAAAATACTATGTAATTAATACATACAGTCATATAATCAGATATTTGAGAGCTTATAATTTTTTTTCTAATCCCATGTTGTGTTTAAATCAAATAATGTTTTAATAAAACAAAAATAATGTTCTAATACTTTATTGATTTTCTACTCAAAAATACGATAACACATAAAATGATGAATTTTTTTATGACAAATTTCAATTCAACCTGAATTGAAGCAATTTTTAGTTGACTATTAGAATAGCAGTTATTATTTGAGCTATAAATAGACACAATAAAAAATATTTTTAATAATATTTCGTAAATGGAAATAGTTTTAGAGATAGAAATGTTAGGTTTGCGTGCAGTGATCGGAAGCAGCTCTGGATTAATTATTTTTCTACAAATACTCAACTTAAGTGTGTGCAAAACCAATTGTAAGAATAATTTATTTGTCACCAAAATTGATAACTGATATCTTGAATGCACGCAATTTGAATGTAACTAAAACTAAACTCACTTTTATTGAGTACTGAATTAGTTTTCTTTAGCACAGAAGTCAAGAATAGAAATGAAATATTCAATTTGGTGCACAATAATGTGCACTATTTTTGAACCGCAATCTTTCACAACTCAAGTTATACTCTTATACCGTATAGTAATCTCACGATCAATACCCTATCAACTCATGTAAGTTTGAATTGAGGACCAAAATGTCACGAAACAAATTATATCGCGATCTTTATCTTTATACTAAATCCTCTACTCTTTCACAAACATTACAGTTTTCTATTATGCAAAATGCAAACTAAAAGTGATTTTTGATTCAAATTTCATCGAAAAATCATTCAAATAAGTTTATGTCTCTCTTTCTATAATATCGACATATTTTGCATAAGGTATGAAAACTTTACTCTTATAAATGTCTTCTCTTTTCCAATAATTGAATCCTATATTTTTTGCAAATCTTTTTCGGAAAAAAATATTCAGTTCTCAACACTTTAACTCGAAATCCAAAATTGCTTTTCTTTAATAAAAAGTGAATTCAAGTCTCGAATTCATTAGTTTTAAACGATAAGTGCATTCAATGTAAAAAAGTTTTTCGTCACACAGTATTTCAATTTTCATATAAAACTTAATTTTAAATTTGCCGAATTTGTGAGCTATCGATGAGAAATATGAAGAGCTGTACTTTACCTAAACAAATAATAATAATCGCAAACTTGAGGGAAAGTATAGCATAACATAAAGTAATGCAAAGCAGAAAAAGTAGCCTTAAGTGCATTTCAATTCATTTGAGTCACGCATTACTAATCGCTAACGCATTGCTTTTTCCACATAAAAAAGTTGAGAAAAGTATAATTTATTGCAAAAAAAGTTTCATTATTTATACCTTTAAAGGCCGAAATAGTGTCCGTCACAAGAATGGACATCAAAGCTATAATTAATAGAACTATTTGTAAAAGTTTAAAGACAGTTATCGGAAGTTTGAATAGAAATGGCATTTGAAACGGCATTTTATATAGTCTTATGTCGTTTTGTTTTGATAGCAATGAGTGCCAGATGTGTGTTATATATGTTATGTGTGACTCAACACTACTCTTAGATTAGAGTCAGTCCACAATCTTATTATCAATATATGATTTGAGACAAAGATCACTATAATTCACAACTGTTTAAAACTCATTCAAAGGACACAACTTTGAGTTTAAGTTATGGCACAAACGACACAACTCTAGACTTAAATGCATTAAGACTTATATAAGAGACAAATGTCTCTCAAATATGTATTTCTATTGAATTGACCGCAAATTCAATCAAACACTAAATAACTATTGAATGAAAACAATTGATTTGAAGCATAACTCGAATGACAGCTCTATTGATATAATGTTTACTTATTTAAAAACGAATTTATTTCATAAAGTTTTGAAATATTGACAACAATTTGAATAATAATTTTGATGAAAACAAATGGAAAAGTATTTGGAAAACAAGTATTGATGAAAGCGATGAGAACTGAGAGTCACAACTGAGAGTATTGTCTAAAAAGAGCCCAACTTTTGGCACACGAGACTAGCAGTCAATGGTTAGGTTAGAGTCGATGCCCTTTTCTCTCCCTTTCGATTCTTTTCCATAGTTTCCTTAACTTCCCTTCATATCATCGAATGAGATGGTCGTAGAGTCAGTCATACCATTGGCTCTGATCTGCACTTCATTTTGCGGTTGCGTTACCTCTCATTTGGACTTTAGCTTAAATACAGTTTAACTCATTTAAAATCAATTCTTTAATATTTAATTCATTAAACTATTTATTTATTTATTTATAGACAGCAAAAAAAATTTCACTTTTTCGACAACTTTTTAAAAGTTTTTCATTCAATAAAAGAATAGATTTTGTTTATGAATAAAACTTTTTCAATGAATGAATTAAACTATACGTAAATAATGTGTAAAACTTGTCGTAAAAGTTTTGCTCAAAAGTAAACATCAATTTCAATGTGTATTAAATCTCTTTTTATATAATTTTTTAAAAAGTATTTTTTCTAACATTTATAAAAGTTTTTTATTATTTATTTATTAAAGAATTGATTGTTTTAGTGATAAATTTTGATTAATTAATGGTTTTATTGTGTAATTAAAACTCTATTTTAAACTTTAATTTATTGTTCAATTGTCTTGTCTTTCATTTAAATCAAAGCTCAAAAGGTTTAGAAAAAATTTTTTTTTGAATAAATTTCTCCATTAATTATCACGACTTTGAATAGTATTTAATCAAAAGACTTTCGTCACGAAATCAAAGAATTGATTCACGACTTAATGGTTTGATTTGATTTCAATGGCATTTGTTTTAATATAAATTTTGAAACAATTCATTTCTTCAATCATTTAATGCGTAAGTCTTTTAAATGTTTTTTAAATGTTTTTTACATCAATATTGAAAAAGTTATGATTAAATGGCTTTTATTGCGATCTCTTTTTAACGCTTTTAAAGACAGCAATAATGAGCTGAACATGTCTTCAGAAGTAGAAAATAGTCAAACGTCTTGTGTAGAAAAATCAGATGATATTAAAGAAGTGAACGGCAATGGAATCGATGACTTGAGTCAAGAATTAGTTGACGTTTCAATCGATGAACAAAGTTTGAGGAATGGCTGTCATGTGAATGAGTCTCAAACTGAAGTCAGACCACCAAATGGTCCGACCATTCATTGTGCAACTGATGCCCCGCTTTGTGCCACTTGTGAAGAACTCGAGTCTCCGTTTTTCAATTCTCATTGTTTGGGATGTCGTGAAATCTTATCAAATATGGACACAAGTATTGCACAGATATTTGCAATTATGCGTCAATGGGTTCCACAAACACAACAATGCATTGAATTACTTGTACGCGAAGTCTTGAGAAGAGGAGCACACGTTGACGACAGGGACGGTCTGACAGACATGACTTTATTGCACTACGTCTGCAAATCTGGCTCTAATGGTGTCGGAGATGTAGACATGGCTTTGAGAACTGCTAAATATTTGGTCGAGTCGTTCGACGCCGACGTTTCGTTGAGGTGTCGCTGGACTGATATGTCTGCTATTCATTACGCGGTCTATTTCGATGTCGGACAAGTTCTCCAATACTTATTGGACTTCACGCAAAACCAATACATTGACGATCAGTGCAGAGACTTTGATGGCGGCACTCCTTTACATATCGCGGCCGCTAATATGTGTTTGGAATCGACTAAGATTTTGCTCAGAAATGGGGCAAATATTTTACTGAAAGATGACTTGAACCGAACGCCACTGTTTTGTGTTCCCGACCCTTCGCTTAACGCAAACTTAATGTCAACAGAAAATGCTTATGAAATATGCTCTAAATTAAAAACCCTTTTAGAAGACGCGACACTGGCCTGCATTCCAGGCGAAGGACTAGAAAATAATGGACCAGAAACTGGAAAAGTTGTTCTTTTGGCTCTTGGTTTGAGTTTAGGCGATAGGGTTATTATAAGTAATCTAAAAGTGGGAACTTTGAGATACTGTGGAGCGACTCAATTCGCATCAGGTATTTATTTATTTTGAATCCAAATCGACAATTTATAAATCTTGACTAATTTTATATCGAAGGAATTTGGGCCGGAGTCGAGCTTTTGGAGGCCGACGGCAAAAATGATGGAACTGTTGGTGGCATCACTTACTTTCGGTGAGTTCAGAAACCATTTGTTCTCTCTCTCTCGTTATTCTAAATAATTGTGATTTCATGTTAACAGTTGTGCTCCAAAACACGGAATATTCGCTCCAATCAATAAAATATCGAAATATGACGAAAGTTTAGGAAAATATTACAAAGGAATGAGTCCTATAAATGGCAGAAATGTTAATTACCCGCGAATTG
This sequence comes from Malaconothrus monodactylus, assembly GCA_034697245.1. Lineage (NCBI taxonomy): Eukaryota > Metazoa > Arthropoda > Arachnida > Sarcoptiformes > Malaconothridae > Malaconothrus > Malaconothrus monodactylus. The sequence continues at coordinate 22,547 of JAQIWZ010000099.1, read as the reverse complement.
ATGTCTCTCACGTCACACCTAAAGTAGAGACTGGACTCTCGACTTTGAAATCAAAAACTATTAATTCAACTGAGATTACAGTCGGAAATAGGGTTTTGCTCAACGATAAAAGGATCGGAATGGTTCGGTTCATCGGTGAAACTCAATTCGCTTCGGGTAAAAATCATTAAATTGACTTTTGTAGGAAAAAAATTAAATAAAAGTATTAACGTTACCAAAATCTTAGGCATTTTCGCTGGCATTGAGCTCGAGAAAAAACTTGGAAAAAATGATGGCTCTGTTAATGGGATTCGTTATTTTGATTGTCGTCCAAATTATGGCATTTTCACCACAACTTCACGAATCGCTAAAGTTTTACGCGATAAAAAACAAACCGATATCGATTCCGATGATAATTCTTCAGAAATAAGTCTAACATTTAGTCAGAGTTCGACAGATAATGACGTTTTCAAGAGTCCGTTTAATTCAAGAAAATCCAAACTTAAAAGTGTTAATCCTAAAAATCAAAACTCTAATTCCTCATTACAATCGACACAACAGTCGAACGGAAATACGTGGTTAACAGTTGGTGTTAACGTCTTCATAAACAACAGTATTGGTGTCGTCCGATATATAGGACCTGTCGATTTCGCGGGACCTGGAATTTGGTTGGGTATGAATTCTTGTTTCATTTAATTATAAAGAATTGAAATAATTGATTAGGATTTTCCAGGGGTTGAACTGAGGACTCCGACTGGAAAGAATGACGGATCAGTTAATGGGGTTCGATATTTTCAATGCAAGCCAAATCATGGCCTATTAGTTCGTCCTAAAAAAGTTTCTGTTCGTGGCATTAATGGAGCAAAACTTCTTCCGGAGTGAATGTGGATTTGTGGTTAAATATTCAGTAATTTTTAAAGATAAGGCTTAAATAATTCTGTGATAAAGTTCTTAATGGTATTATTTTGCATTTTACTTAAATTCACTTTTAAAGCAATGATTTACAGGTATTTATATTTAGCTTATTTTTAGTTGAGTTTGGGATTTATTGTTCAACTATTTTCATTATTCATTTAAACGGTATTATTTACAGATTATTCCTCTTTTGTTTTATTTATTGTACAATACATTCTGTTTTAAGTTATATTTCATTCTTTTTAAAATATTGATATATTAAGAGATATTCATATCTTTTTATAATTTTCGATAAGGGATGAAATTTTTCAATTTTTTAAATAATATAATGATTTTCAACTATTGTTAGCATTAAATTATATTCTATTGCATTGAACTTCAACTTTGAAAGGATTCAAAATTAGAATTGAGAAAAATTAATATAAATTTCTTCAATTATTTATTTTCAAATTATTGTGTTTTGATTTTATTCAATAATTCGAGTAATAAAAGAAAAATCATATTTAAAATCATTAAACAATAAAAGTTTCGATCACTTTATTTAATTAATTTGTGCGAATATCGAAAAGAGTTTGAAAAATACAGTTTTTTCATAATTTTTATCTTTAAACCATAGGATAAAAAATTAAATGCAATCGAAAGCAATACTTCAGAGAAGGCTTTCATAGAGTATAAGAAATCTTTATCTTTAAGAAAATCTCAATCATAATAAATGCATAGTAAGTAAAAGAATGTCAACAATTAATTAAATTATTAAAATTGCATTAATTGAAATGCTTTGTGTCGTAATTTAAAATATAACTCAAACCTTTAAAGTACAAACTTTTAATATAAAACGACTAGAAAAGAAAGTTTGAATATTTCGGTAAAAAATAAATGTATATTAAAGAGTGCGTAACAAATAAAGGCAATTATGTTAAATAAATTATTTTTGGAAAAGAACTTTGAGAATAACTTTGAGAAAAAAACTTTGAATATCAATAAAAAGTTCTTATATTAAGTGAAAAATTTTCAAAAATTTGATTCGTTTGATTGATTTGTTAAAAATGTTTTTTAAAAAGAGAGTCGATTTCAATTTTCTAAAATTAATCATTGATTTGAAAAATGGAGATTTCATATAAAAACTTAAATTTTTTTTTCAAAAATTGATGATTTGCTAAAAGTAAAACATTTGAACTAAAAAATTGTATACTTCACGCAGTTTCACTTAATCACAATAAAGTGTTAGGCTTTGTTCGTAAAGCACTATTTGTGGAACTATTCCAATAGCTTTCTCTGAGTGCTCTCAAGGCTTGTTGTCCGTTAGTACTTATGAGTGGCGCCAACTTTTCGGTGAACTTATAATAATTTCTTTCCAATTCTTTTTGGTATTCTTTCTGATCGGCACCGATTAAAGATCTATTTTTGCGAAGAGCGTCACCGCATCTGATGATTCAACGAAAATTAAATTATTTCAATTCAAAGCATCGAAACTCATAATCTCTTACTTTCTGCAGAAATCTTTGAAACAAGATTTGAGTTTATTTTGAAGCGGAGACGGAGGTCTTTGTTGAGGAGTTCGAGAAGTGGATTCAGAAAGGAAGACAAGCGCCACTTCCATTGGTCCCTGATTTACAGTCGTTCCAACGCATCCCTGAAGAACCATTTGAAGAATTTTCGAATCAACTGGATCTTGATATGTGGCGGTCGCCAACTCTATTGTCTTCTTTTGGATGTCTTCAATCGCGACTTCGATTGGAATCAAAACAACCTAAAGAAATAGATGTAGACATCTATTAAATGCTCATTTAAACAGCTTTGTTATCGTACTTGTTGTCTGTCCTGAACAAGAATTCTAGTTTTTACGTAAGGAAATGAATTAACAGTTGTAACTATTGTTTTGCGCTTATATTGTTCGTGAAGATCTCCGTGAGCGCGACCATCCATTGTGAATGGAGTCGAATATATGAATCTCTCTGTCATATAAATTCATTCATCAATTAAGAAAATATTGAATGAAAAACTATTTCTTACTTATATTATAATTCTTTTCGAAATAAGTTTGTCTCGACTCCAATTCCCACGAATCGAAATACGGCTCAACGTATGTTATTTGAATGTAAGCTTCAAAACATAAACATTCGATACATTTAGAGTTCAACAAAATGTGAAAATAAATATTTGATACCTTTTTCAGGATTCAATTTGTTGACATCAACAAGATTTGAGTCTTTTATAACTTCAACAAAGTCTGCACCAAATTGTTCGCTATAAAAACTTTCGAGTCGATGAGAAATCTCTGGAAGTTTTGTTAGAAATGGTTCCTTATATACAAACTCTTCTCTGTCCAAATCACCGAATTTTGAACCATAAAATCCAACTCTGAAATAAGTACCGAAAACTCGTTTACCGGTTTGTTGTTCTATTTTAATGAAGGCGTCTTGAAGTTTGCCGTGAATTGAAGCCAACTTTTTATAGTCATGATGTGCTTCTGCGATTGGTATCAATAATTTATAGACTTCATTAACCGATTCATACATTCCTCCAGCATTGAAACAAATGGCCGCTTGTTCTAGAAGTGTGACGAGACCGCTCTCACTGAACGACTTTCCAGTGCAAAGACCGTCCTTATTATCAATTGGCACTTCGTTTGAGACTAAACTTTCTTCTAAGATATTAGAAGAAATTTTTTGAAACGCAACACAACTGACAGGAAGATAAGACTTGTTCTCAAATAAGTGGAGGTATTCTGAGACGAGTGCAGCCGAATGTATGAAACAATGAGCAGCTTCCGCGTGATTTCCGTGATCGGTATGTTTTTGTGACATGTTTTGAAGCCATGTCAACCTCAGGTCAGGAGAATTTTGATATCCTTTGGCTATTCTATACATCAAATCGAGAAGCATTTCTGGGTCCTGTTCGTACTCTTTCATTTTGATAGTATCCGATAGAATCATATGTAAGTTGAATACCAATTCCTGGACCTGTTCTGGAAAATTTGTTTCTTGCATATCGGCATCGATTACAGCATAAACTAAAATAGTTTTAAGGGAACGGCGAAGGTATGGCTCATTGAAGGACTTACTCGTTCCCACCAAATGACTTAAGCTCATAGTTACTTGCATTTTAATTTTGGCAAAATTTTGAGCGACATTAAAGTTTTGTCTCATTAGTATATACATTGAGGCCGCGGCTTGAGCTCTAACTAAACCTATAGATGAACTGCAATGACGAAGCAGTTGTAGACATAAATCGGCACAAAATTCAACCTCAAATCCGTCCTCAAAAATAATTTGAGGAAATTTTAAAATCAATGAGCGTTGAGTCGAGAAAATATTTTGGAGCACAAAAGTGCTCTCATTTAATGATAAGGAATGTAAAATAATTTGCAAAACATTCCCTAAAAGTTCTTTACTTTGAGAAACATTGGTATCGGTATCACATTCTGAGTGTGAGCTCAATATATTAGTTATCTTCTCGATTGCGTCCAATACAATCATATTTACTTCATTACAGAGATGTCCGTCTAATATGGCTTCTGCCACGTAATCAAATTTTGTTTTTTCCATTTGATGTGCACTACTATTATATCTCGTGATCGTATGATCTTTACGCCAACGAAGAGAATCTGTTTGTGAAAAACTTTGAGAAGATTGCGCTGGATTTCGATCACGTCTTCTTAGTATTAATTCTCTTCGAGCGCCACCAAATCCCATAATAGCGTCTTCTAATTTAGATTTTAAATCCAATGGCTTTTTGAATGTTTGAAGACTTGCTTTTTTCATAGCTTTTTCTCCTTTATATTCAAAACATGAAACACATATCTTAAGCACTTCAAGCAATTGATAGATACGATGTAATGGAAGTTCATTAAAATAACGATAAAGAACTGTTTGATTTGCATTCTTTAAAACCCAAACAAAACAAATGAGCAAATGTCTAGTCGTGTCTTCCCTTAAAGGCCATCTTCGAGGCTCATAACTATCTTCTTCACTGCGCGAAAAAACAGCCGAACCCGCGATAGCCAACGCAACCGTTTGATTAAGAGGACTATTCAGAGGACTTGTGGCCAAATCTTCGATATCACTACTGCTGTTAAGAACGATCGGTCTTCGCTTTTCTTCGGTATTCCTTTTGAGTGTATTACAGGCTGAAGAAGCTTTAGATTCATTTTTCAGCACATCTTCAGACTTCCAATCATACAATTGAGGCAAAGCGTCCAAAATAATTGCGATCAAAGGTAAATAAAGTGATGCAATTCTAGCCTTGACTTCAGGTTCAGTGAAACGACAGTCCCAGTCATGAGAAGTCAAGAGAACGCGAATCAGATTAACAGCTTTGGAATGAACTGAAGCGCTATTCATTTCAAGTGCTAATGAAAGTGAACAAAATATCAAACCAGTTAAAAAATGTTGTCGTCTGTAGTCATCGGTTAATTCACTGTAAGACACGATACGGTCCAAAACATTCAATGGAGAAAATATTGAGCTGTGAGCCCAGGATTGAGGCAATGATGTTGGCGAAGGAGCTGAAGGAAATATTGGAGTTCCAAACGGAAGATTGAGTGACACAAAGTGCTCGTGACCACAAACAATACGCAAAAAGTCGAGCTTTAATAAGAAAGCATAGTTTGTACTCGTGTCTGATTTGAATTGAATATTATTTGTTATTTGTTTGCAATATATTTTGATGAGATTAAAAACATAATATCTATCCATTATTGAGAGTAAGTCACGAATGAAATATGCGATTGAGTTATTCAATGAATGAATGAGTTTTAAATCTTTGAGTTCACGGTTAAGACGATTAATGATATCAGAGGTAATCAAATTAACTAATGATATGATATCATCAGTGAATTGTTTTTGAAATCTCTCTCTTCGGGGCGTTTGAAGAGCATCACTAACTGCTAAATGTTCACAAATACTCTTCACTATAATCTCAAAGAAAAATCCAGCGTTTGATAGCGCGATATCACGACAAGAGCCGCTCGACACTAACCACTGCAAAACCAATTCTTCGTGAAAAAGCTTTTGGAGATTTGGAACCATTCCTTTAGTCATGAGATAAACGGCACCGTCAGTGAAATATTGAGCATTTGGTTGAGGAGAACGAACGCTACACGCTCTATCGAGTCCTTTATTCGAATAGAGATGAGAATCATTCGTAAGACCAATGGGAACATCAGGATTACTATTACTTCTTATATGATAGGCAGGGCTCGTATGGCAGGAATTTGTTTCATAATTTGCAAATCCATTCGATTGTTCGCTTTCATTAAGGGATGGATTTAGAAAAGGTTGTGGTATAGGTTGTGGTATAGTTTCTGGATGTGGGAAAATGACCTGATAGTGAATGAATGTCGACAATATTCCTGTTCTTATTTCATTGTAATCACTATAAAGAGAATTAGTTATTTTGTTAACTATTGAAGCGATGGCTTCGAATACAGATTGGCTTATATTAAGAATTTGGTTATTGTTGATAACAGGCGGTCGAACCAATAAACGTATTAATCTATTCAATAAAATTGGTATGAATTTGACGAGAGGTTCGAGTTGAGCGTTAGGTATCGATAATATACTTGTTTTGAATTCATTTTCTATATTAGTCGATGAGTAGCGTTGGGGTATATTTTGTTCGTCTATTGCTGTGGATAAGTGAAGAAAATGATCTAAATTAATGTCTTGAGTATATATACTCGAAACTGCTTCGACTGATACTGAGAATAATCCTTTGTGGTTATCAACCCATTTAGTGTTCGGTATTTGAATGGATGGCGACAGAAAAGAGTAACTCGAAGGCGGCTTTTCCATCATTACAGGCAAACAGAAGGATCCCGTTTGGAGTCTTCCATCTCTAAAGAGTGGAATCCAAGTATAGCCGAGTGTTTCATTAGTTGTTTGTTCGGATTGTTTTGGTTTAGTGTGAATGTGATAGAAAGTGAAGAGAATGTGCGTTTGTTCAGTCAGTTTGCAGGGAAGTTTTACTTTGATTTCATCGTTAAAATTTGGGCACTTATTGTGATAGTTAACTGTTGTGAACATTTCTGATGAAAATTCTGGACAACTCGACTTTCCGAATATGACCGGAAGTGCGCTATATTCGTCTTCATTGTTCATAATCTGAATCTTACACGCGATATTACGAGCAGATCCCTGTCTATTAGTGAAGTTCAAATTCTTAGGATAGATGTAAAGCAAATTTCTGTATACATAATGAGGTGTATAGACTTCTCTTGAGGGAAATTCTAAAATTTCTTTAATGGGTCGGCCCTTATCGTCAGGAAAGGGATGAATTTTAACTAATTCAGGAGTTAAGCAATATTTTGGTACTTCTTCAGGAAATGGAGAGATATCTATTTTAAGTACTCCTGGAATACATTTAAGTCTCTTAAGTGTAGAGGTCGGACGTTTCAAATCCAATAGGAATTTATACAAATCATCGTCTGTCAGCTTATCGTAATCCTAATAATAAGATAAATAATTGTTTATTGTTTACTCAATTTTTAAGATAAGATATCTTTCAATCAAATGATTGATAACTAACTTGTTTGAAAAAACTATTAATAGAAAGAGTGACGGCATGAAAGTTATTAATAGCATCCGATAATTCTTCGGCGCTAAGACTGCGTCGTTTATCTGATTTTTGACGTTCGAGAGAACCCTTTCGATTGAGAGATCCGGAATCGTTATATCTTCTCTTAATGCTATCCAAACTATGACAACTTCCTTTATTTTCATTCGAATCAATTGAAGATGAAGTTCCATTACCAGAGTCTCCGTTATTCAAGTTTTGTCCTGAGTTTCCATTAGTGCCAATACCACTGAATACGTCCAACAAATAAACTGCAGTCCACGCGAAAGGCATTCGATATTTTCCTAATCGTTCGCAACAAAAGGCAGCGTTTGTTTTCAATTTGTCGCGATTTTTCTCATCCCTCATATAGGGTTCGGCGCATTCATTGACGTCTCCCTGAAGTACTTTTTCCAACTTAATCACTAAAAACATATCACTCGAAGGATTGGTTATATTGAAAATACACGATCGGCTCAAAGTTGACACGTCTTGATATGCGATATGACTCGACAGTAATCTCTTCAAAGGTTCAGAATTCATATCGAAATAGAAATTTTCAGATAATTTTTTTCTTTCTCTCGCATCATATAAGGCAAGGGAAGCAAAAATTGGTTCGATTTCAAGTTCTAGTCTGAGAGAGAGGCCTTTCACCAAAATTCTGTGTCGATTCGGTTCACTTGGAGGCGGAATTTGTGGACGCAATTCGATTAAGTCTTCGTCATCTTGTAATGGATAGAAAGAAAATAGTGAAGAATGCCTTCCATCCAATCTTCTGATTTCATTAATTCTGTCCAATTGATCGGCAGATATATCGTCCAAAAGTCCGGGTATGAGAGGATCTGATTGTGAATTTCTTAAGTGAAATATACTACTGGTTCTCGAGCCACGCGGATGACCACTACTGTTGTTGAACTGCAAACTATCAGCTCTTTCTAATGTTCGTGAATTTCGCGGAGAATCGATATAATGCCAACTCGAACGCGACGCACAAGAAACTGAACAGTCATTCATATAAAGACTGCCGCGAGGGGTGTTGTCATTAGATGTTAGAGTACTCGAAGTTGGAGTGCATTCACTAAATACTGATTGTCTATTAGACGGTGGAGTCATTGAGCCCTCAGATGTGTCTTCATCTGAAGCCAGTGGTGGCCGTGAATAATTGACGAAATTAATTGTTTTCGATTGTGGACGAGTTGTATTACAAGACGTCGATTTCGAACAACACGCGTTTGGAGTCCTGTCTTGTGATGACTCCGAATATGCATTATTTTCATTGTTTTCATTAATTTCGATATCGATTTCATATTCTTGTCGCGCAATTGATTTCGTTAGCGCTACTCTTTGAGTACTTCTGCCATTCGATGAAACGCACGGCTCGTATCTGTCATTAAAAAGTTTTGACAAACAATTTATTGATTGAAAACAAAACAAAAAACATATGAATAAAAGAGAGACAAACTTTTTATTGACAACAATCCAATTATTTGTATAACAAGTGACACATTGGTTGACGTGAATGTCCTCCTGATGGCTGACATCATCGAAATCGGGAATTATAGGCTTTATTGTGCGAGTAATGCGTTGACAGACATTGACTTCGATGTCATCCGCAGGAAATACAAGTAATGCTCTCAACGGATCACTACTTATGACATCACTATTAGATGACAAAAACTCTTCAAAATCTATCGGTTCTATGACTTCATTCAATGGAACCTTAATTTGAAAAAAAAAGATTAAAACAAAATGATATAAACTATATATAAATGGATTAGAAGAAGACTCACTTCAGAGAAAGAGCTCAAAGCACTGTTGGGACGACTGTTGAAGTGTTTGGGAATACTTTGCGCTATTTGTCGCCGAACTTCCAAATTGTTATCCCTTTAATACAAACCAATTAATTAATACTTATCTATAAATTATTCAACACTTACTTCAATAATTTGTTGGCAAAAGCTCTTCGACCGATCATTCTTTTGCTTTAACTCAAAACTTCATTTTAAGTGTCATTCACTTTGAAGCCAATCATTATTTTCAATATGTATTACTTTTTTCTTTCCTTTTGATTATTTAATATTTATTTATAACTTGTTTTTTATTATTTGAAAAATATTTTACTATAAATTATGTTTTTCTCAAAGCATTGTTTTAACCAATCATTCAATAAGTTTTGGTCTATTTATTGGCGACAAAATATGACGTAGTTTATGGATAAATTTTAGGAAAACCCAAACATCTCTTCATAAATGAATTGTTTATCAATTTTGGGGGAAAGTAGAGTTTTGAGAATAAAATTGTGAACTATTTTAATGATTCAAATATTTTAAGTAATTATTGTTTTTATAAATAACTTAATTATTAACTAATAATAAATTGAAAACAATAGCGAAACGAAAGAAATCGTGAAAATTATCGAAAGATTTTAAGATTAATAATAATTAATATTAATAACTGAATAGTTTTGTGATATTTTACACCTGTTTTTACATTTGATTTATGTTTTATTCGTGATGTTTGCGTTCACTTTCTATTAGTTATTCATTTAATTATTTTCATCGCTTTAATGATTGAGTTTTGAAAACATTTTAAATAATGAATACGAAACCGAATGACTTTTAAATGAGAAAAAAGAGTCAAATGTTTTGTATTTGAAACGAAAGGCTTTAAAATCAATATTAAAGTCATTATTGATATTAAGATCTGATGCAAAAACAATTATAGAATTTATTAAAAGAATAATATCAAAAGAAATGGCATTTTTAGATATAATTGATCTCTATTTAAGAAGATTCAAACGTTATGACACCCATTCTTCGTATGAATTCTTTATACCATTTGTTAATTCATTTCAATTTATTTATAAAACACTAACATTTTTTCTCGCATTTCAGTCGTCGCCGACTTTTTCTGTTAATAATTGTTATTTGTCTTATTGTTCTTTATTTGATTCCAATTACATTTCGAAAGCTTTGGAAGAATTCAGTAGTATTTTCGGGTAAACTATTCTTACAATTAAGTGATTGACACAAATTTGATTTAAATCTAATTCATTAATAGATTCAAACGCCGAATGTGTCGAACAATATATTCGTCCCTTTCTATCAGAAGAACAAACTTTTGACACAAATATTTACAAAAGTTACGAATTATTATCAGATTATAAAAAACATTTTTTGCCATATGTTGGAAACGGAAAGTTTGCGATTAATGTCGAGAACAGCGACAATACTTTCAATATATTAGGCAAACGAGCTTTAGATATAGCCATTCCTTTCTATCCCATCATTAATGTTGACTTCTTTGGAGCCAACAGTCAGTGTAAGAATCAATTCATTCATGTTTTGATCTAAATCTCTGAAAGTTTTTCTCTTATTATCAACAAAAATGTCTTAATAATTATTTGATGTATTGTTTTAGACGCAAGTGTTATGCGTTTCAAAGAAGGTATAGTTAACAAAATAATTTGTTTCGATTACGTAAAGAAAAGCGCATCCATTAAGCATACATTTTATGCACATCGACTCATATCTACATTATTTGTTCAAGAAATCAAAATAACAAATCCTTCTGTAAGTTATTTCAATATTTAAATATTTGACGATTCGCTAAATTTGAAATTATTAATGAAAATATTAAATTAATTGAAAGGATGTGCCTTTAATTTTGAAATTAAGTCGAAAGGGTTGGAAAGGAAAGTCAAATGTGAAATTGCAGCCAATGCTCGTTCAAAATAAAGATCAAAAAGACTATTCACTATTCGTCGGACACATCGAAATGTCTGGTTCTAATCAAGTAGTAGCTGTTGCCATTGCCTTCTCTGAAATTCCTGAGTCAATAGAAGTGAATTCTCACAGCCAAAAGACAATTCTTGTCCAAACATTTGTGAATCACACAATTCCCATGTCTTTAACGCAAATCGCAGCAAAAGTGCCTGAACTTAAAGTATCAGTTCGTGAAACGGCTAAGAAAGTGATGGATCTCTCGTCTGAGACTTTAGAAAGATATCATTCGGAAATGTGGAGATACTTGTGGGGCAGTGGTTTCGGTATTAGTTATTCAAAAGCTCCCAACACTTTAAATGGCGATAGGATTAATGCAACGATTTATTATTTGTTATCACAACGCAATACTTTTCCTGTTGATAACGATGTCATGAATTTAAGTGATTTCGAACACACTATCAGGGAATCTCTTGTATTAAATACCGATCGCTGTTATACCGGACACTCGACACTACAGGCACCGACTCTATGGTCAAAAATGGACAGTTTGAATGATGTGAATAGAGTCGCTTCTTTATGGTTCTTAACACTAGAAAAACAAGGCTGTCATCACTTAATCAATTCTGGCTCTCATGGAGTAATGCAAGCAATCATTCTAAGTATGGCTTCTCTACAGTTCACTAACCATCACTTGGAATTCAATACTCATCCAAATGAGTTACACAGAAATTACTACATCAGAAGAATATACTATGAACACGGAGTACTAATTAATATAACGGTTGCGCTTTCGGAGGACAATAAGGCACTAATTTATGTCGCTTTAGACAAGAATACGGAAGATAAAGACTTTTATGCGTGCGATGCCGGATGTCTTGACGCACCCGTCAGTTTGAGTTACATTCCTAAAGAATTTCCGGTCAAACAAACCGATCCATTGACTGCTATTCTTTATATAACTTCTGATAAACAACACATCGAAGAATTAAAGCATACAATTCACGTGAAAGAGATCAATGAAGCGCCGGCTCACGAACACGAGACTATTGTGCTTCACAAATACGGACACACTTTGGGAGGACTGCCGGCTTTGTTTTGGGTCTCAATTGTCTTTTTAATTGTGATATTTCATCTATTTCTGGGAAAACTGATTTATAATGAATATTGTGGCGGATCTTCAGTTTCAAGTGTGCCTTACGATAGACACAGACAGGGCAGATATGCCATGTAGTGAAACGATCATCCTTTCATCTTATTATTTCGATTAAGTCATTGCTATGTAAAGTACTTAATATAGTTTATCAATTAATAGAGATAACAATACTATAAAACGCTAGTCTTATTGTAAATATTGATTAATTTAACAAAAATTTGAATTTATTTTGAAGACTTGCTTTGATTGTTAATTATTTCTTTTTAATAAATTAAAGACCACTTCTTCTCTAAAATACAGAGACATGTTTGATATATAGATTTAATTTGACAAATACAGTATAAAATCAATTTATTATTAATAGATATCTAGTTCTTTGTTCGGGAAGCATATCATATGAACGAATGGAATGCACTTTTAGTGATGAAATTATTAATACTGACCTTATGTACAAAAAACTAAAAATTTAAACTAAAAAATATATTTGTGGATCGTTTAGTAAAAGTAGTTTTTATCAGACCCTAAATGCTATGGAAGTTATATAAATAATTAAAAGTGTTTGACTCGAAATAAATTCTAAAAAATAAACGACACGATTGTTTAAATATCACTCATTGCAGAAATCTGTGTAATCAGGAGATGGATCAGTGCTTGATCTCCATCTCCAGAGGTTTATTGTATTATCGGATGAAGCCGTGAATACGAGACTTGAATTTGTAGCAATTGAATGAACAGCACTTGAATGTGCTTTAATATCACCGATTGGTTGACAGCTATCAGTAGACCAGAGCTTCAATTGTCCACTTCTGTCACCACTGATTAATGTATTGCTATTGGGCATAGAATTTAAAGATAAGACCCAATCTTTATGACAATTATTTAATGATTGGACAAGTTTTTGATTTTGAAGATCCCATTTTTTGATACAGCCGTCTCTCGAACCAGAGAATAGGAAATCTGCGTGTATTTTAAGTGCTTCGATGCCGTCATAATGAGGAGGCTTTAAAGTCATCTTTGGATTATGTATTCCTCCGACGCCTTCCATTACTTCGAACACTTTAATGTAATGATCTTTAGATCCTGTTATCACCAGATTATTGTCAACTCCGGCTTCTTCAACAGCCATACACATAATCCCCGCCTGATGTCCGGTATTTAGTTTTCCCATACAGTGATACCTAATTATAATAATAATAAATTTAGTTTATTATTCAATTATATTTATAAGAAGTAAGTCATAAAAAACTATTTTCCAATACATTCTCAAATCCCAGACCCGAACGATTCGACCACAAGTACTGAAAAGAGTAGTTCCATAAGTACTCAATTGAACATCAAGAATAGCTGTCTCTCCGGGCGTTAATTCAATAGCTTTTGTCGTATTGACATTAGTTGAAACATTTTGACTGACGAGACCCGAAGAACTATTGATTAAATTATATTTGCTTTAATAAATGAATTTCAAAATAATAGTCAATAAAATAAAAATACTTTAGAGTTTTGATACATCTCGCGGGACAATCTCTTGGATCCCATACTTTAATGAAAGATTTGGACACAGAAAATGCGAGACGACTGTATTCATTATATCTGACGACTTGGACTGAGTCCGGATGATCGTAAAGGGATTGTATCTCTTGACCAGTTTGTAAATCCCATATTTTTAAGGAACAATCTATCAATTCATTAAAATACACTTTTAGTTTAAGTCATTAATAAATTAAAGCAAAAGAAATACCTTTGGAACCACTGAAAAGGACTTCATTGGTCGCAACAACACTCAGTACTGGACGCGTGTGTCCCTCTGTTCAATAAAATTTTGATCAAAATGAATAAACTATAAATTAATAAAACTTGAAAAATTGTTAGAAATAATTGCGACATGAATTATTAGTATTTCAAGACATAAATTATTCTAAAATTTTATCTAATACTAGGAAAATGATAGTAATTAAGTATTTCATTATGAATTTGACAAGTTTTTGGGCGTTAATTCTCTCCCACAGATTTCAAGTGACCTCTAATTCGCAGCTACTTTTAAGAAAAAGTCAACATCAAAATTATTTTATGCCCAAAAACTGAATAATGACTAATAGAGATGATGACAAAAAAAGTCATTAAGTTTTTGTCTTTGATTACAACTCTTTTCGCTAACTTTTGTTAATGAATGATATAAACAGAGAGTTAGAAATGAGTTGTAATTATTAATGGATTAAATGCTATTTTGAAGAAATGAATCTATATTTTAGACTTACCGGCGACATGCGTACAGACAAGAGGTGAAGATTTATCATATCTTCCAGTGAAAGGAACTATGTTTCCAGCTCTAAAAATTTAAATTCAAAATTCTTAATAAATGGCTTTAGAATGTATTAAAAAAAAATAAAGAAAATAATTTCTGCATAAGTGAAAGTTATTAAAAAAATGAATGGCATGAGAAGCACAAACCTATCGATATTAAATTGTTGGTTAGTTATAGTGCCATTAGTAAGTCTAGAAAAGACATTATCAGTAGTGTCGCGATTCCTTCTGAGAGTAGGAGGGGACGCGGGAGGCGTCGAGTCATTCAATTCCCTGTTATGAATAGTTTAGTTTTTTTATACGATTCGGAAATTTAAAAGTTTAGAAAACCGTATTTAATGGAAAAATTATAATGAAACCAATAAAATTAAATATTTATTTGGAATAAATGTAATTGTGTTATAACAAAAACCAAAGCAAACTTAATGGCAAATAACTGAAGGATTGGGTAACACAATAAGCGAAAGCGTGTTATGTATTTGTCTTACGTCGAGAGTTGTCGAGAAACATAAGTGATTGGCTGATTAGAAATTGAATTTCCAGAGGAAGAAAGTGTTGCGGTTCGCAAACGACGTGTTTGGTCAACAAGAATGGGTAATCGTTCGTAAGTCTTTCGTTTGAAAGACGGAGAGTGAAAAAGTTCTGATTTGGGTGCAAAATACAGGCTTTCCCTGAGAGACCATCAAATAAAATTTCAAGCATTTAAACATTTAAACATTTAACAAACATTTAACAAACATTTGTATATCATTTTAGCGTCTATTCAATTATTTATGTCTAAATCGAAAAGCTTTCATTTAAAGCCTTTTTATCAAAAGCTTTAAATATAAGTGACAACGAAAAAGAGCATCAAAATAGTTATTTGTTTTATAGAAATACTTTAGTCTGAAAGAAAACTTGAATTAGTTTTTCGTCAAAACCGTTTTCGCCGTTATTTCAGTTATAATAAAATCATTGAATGAAAATAAAATTTAGTAAACAATAAAAAGCTAAATGAAAATTGAATTTATTCATTGATTTTAATAAAACATTGATATCAGAAAATTTTGTTTCTCCTTCACTGATGTGTCTTATTCTGAAGAATTTATACAAAACAAAATTTAAACTTTGGAAAAGTATCACAATTCAAAAGACTAGTAAATCAACAAATTGTTAAAGACTTAGAACTATTAGTTCTTTGAGTTCTATAATAAATATTATATACAAATCAAAACTTTGAAATCTATAAAATTGATGCTAATTTTAAAGCACTTATATTTGAAGCTTATTTGATGAACTCATTCATGTCTATTAATTAAAACAGAATTAATTAAAAACTAAATCGCTATAATTGAACACTAAGAAAAAAGAATTATTTTTTGAAATTAATTTTAAAGATTTGATATAAAGAAAAAGAGTAAAAGCCTTACTTCAAAGAGGGAGCGCTGGGAATGCGATGAAGATCGGAATCATTATTTAGAAAGATTGGTGCCATTAGGCTTTGAGTCATCACATCATTACTGTTTCTATTTTTGTTGTCTGCTGTCATCGAAGTCTCAAATAATAATTCTTGAGGTGTTTTAGTGAGTCGTCGCGCTTTTTCACTTTTAGTACAAGAATCGGTTGATTGCGTGTGAATTTGTGGCGTCAGAGGAACAGCGAAATGATTGTCAACAATGAATGGGAGTTGATGTGAACTATTAGTGATTTCAATTTCAGGTTTAGTTTGATATTCCTCTGAAGGCTGTATTATAGGCTCATTAAGAAAAGTGGTGTCTAAGACGTGTTGAAGAAGTTGTTCTTGTATTAAACTGCTATCAGCCACTTGTTTATATTTCAGTTCAATATCTCTTTTCTCTTCTTCTTTCTGTGTCGCTAACATTGATTGACTGATAGCCATCGCCAGCACTTTATCGAAAAGATATTTAATTTCGTCCATTTGTAAGTACGATATAATATTACTCGTGTCCACAAAATCTCCATCTTTTGCGTCTTCGATCTGAACAATAGAGGACTGGATATCGTCTATATTTTCATTCAAATATTTAAGATTGGCTTCAATTAATTCAATTTCTTCTTGTAATTCTCTAATAACATATTCACTGCTGCCGTCACCGATAGCTGATTCATATTTTTTGTTCGCTTTATCCAAAGCACGACTCAATTGTTGTCTTTGTTGAATATAGCGTTCCATTGCTTTCTCGTGAACTGATATGTTTTGTTTACTTAAAACTATTTTATTAATATCTTGTTCTAATTTTTGCCACTTTTGTTTGGCAGCAATTGGTGAGAAGGGGAGAGGGCGTCGACTACTTTTAATGTTGCCATTGATTACTCTTCCCGCCACTTTATCACTCATAGGTCTAGTTCTCTTTTTATAAGCATTTATTTCTTCGTCTTTACGTCTCAATAGATTCTTAACGCGATTACTTTCAACCTCAAGACTACGAATTTTGATAGCTTTCTGTCGGTCCTGTTTAGCCAATTGAGATATTTTTTTATTATTTCTCATTTCTGCCTCTCTGTGCTTTTGCGTCTCTTCTTTCATCTTTGAAAGTAATTTAACTTTTTGTTTCTTCATTTCCGTCACTTCATTCCTCAATTGTCTCATTTGATTTTCATTAGCGATTTGAGTTCTCATCGCTTGCGAGTGTTCGCGTTTCGCGGCCTGAAGTTTCTTCATTTCTGTTTGCAAACTATTCAACTTCTTTTGATAGTCTTCTCTAACTTTCTTTGCCTTATCGTCGCCTTGATTTCCAACATTACTCAGTTTTGCTAAAACATTATCTCTTTCAGACTCAGTTTCACTAATTCTATTTTGTAGTTGTAATAACTTATCCTCATAGTGTTGACGCATTGAACTCATTCTTTTTTGACTCCTTTCGAGTTCAATAATTAATTTTTCCTTTAGAGAAATTTCACTTATGAGATCTAAAAGAGCTGACTCCGCATTAATAGCATTTTGAGCTTCTTGTTGTTCATCTTGTTGTTCATCTTGTTGGTCATCATCTGAATCATCACTATTACTGAGCTCTTCAGAGTCGCCTTCACTTTCTTCTTGTTCCTCATTTTCACCGTTAATAATTTGTTCACTCATTTCGATATCATTTCCATTAGTGTCCGGATTGCTATCTCTTCGAATCACTTTTTTGCGCAATTTTGTCAGTTTTTTCATTTTTTCGACATCTTTTTTAGCTTCAGCTATAACTTCATTGGTTGACAATTCTTCGAGTCCAACGTCATAGTGTCCAGTCATAGCCACAGCTCCGCATTGATAAGGACTTAAAGAAAGTCTTTGACTATAATTTCGTTGGGTTTGTTTCCTAAGTATAGAACACGTCTCTTCCATTTCCATGAGTTTAGCCCTCAGTTCTTCTATTTCTTTCATATATCCGTGAACTAAAGTGCTTATATCCGATTTATCTCCGCTTCCAATCGAATCAATCCAATGTCCAGTTTCTCTTTCGACCAGAAGTTCAGCGTTTCTAGAGGTTAGCCTTTCATTAGTCTCTTGTAAGGCTTTGACTCTAGTTTTAAGATTATTGACTTCACTCATTAACATCATATTTTCGTGAAACATATCATTTATTTTTTCAGTTCCGTCCGAATCGATGAGTCTCTTTCCCTGTTGGTATTCTTGTAGTTCGATTTGCAACTGTTGAATCTCTCGACGAAGAGCTGTTATTGTTTGACTTGACTTATCTTGATTTGCAGTCACTTTGTTTTTGATGTTTTTCGCTCTATTCGCATATCTCAAAGTGTTGAGCGTTTCCATAAAATCCTTAAAATTAGAAAATTACTAATTAATTATAATTGAGAAGAAAAATGATCGAAACACTTACTCTATCACTGGGACTGACACAAGCGATCATAAGAGTCATACTATTGCCTCCGAGTGAGTCCTGAAGCAATCGCGTCAACTTCGAGTCTCGATAAGGGACATGAGTCGCTCTTTTGGTTTTGTCGCCTAACGCTGATATGACATTACCTAATGCTAAAAGGCCTGAATTGATTGATATGCCTTCACGAGCGCGTTCTCCCGTAGCGCCTGTTCTTTTCAATCTCTCAGAACCGGCCAAATCCACGAAATGAAACTTTGCAGTCAGTGTTTCGAATTCTTGTGTTCCCAAATCTCCATTCAATTGTTGATCGAATTCGTTTTCATCCGGATTTGGTTCTATTTTAGTGACTCTGCATTGTTTTACATGCAATGTGAAGATAGCGTGTGATCGAGAAGACTGTGCATTCATTTGTGTCGAGGCAGTAGTTCTCGAAAGTGCACCCATTTTTAGACAATTAAGTGTTTCTTCGATCGTTTGCACGGGTTTTGTAGTTATGCCAACCGTATAAATACCTCCGCTCGAGTCTTCATGTATTTTGATTTGTGAATGTTTTGATCTCTCGTCTGAGAGCAGATCAATGATATCTTCATTATAGAGTTCAAGAAACTGCGCGTTCACTTTGAACTCAGGCACTGGTTCTCTATTATCACGAGCTTCTCGTTGTCTTTCAAGTATACCATTGAAGAGGTGCTCCACAGCTCTCGGAATGATTCCTTTTTCAAAACCAGACGATCCGATATCAAAACCCGTTCCCATTGTATATGTCTTTCCAGAGCCCGTCTGTCCGTACGCCACAACTGTTGCATTGAAGCCTTCAAAGCATCTGTTGAAACATGAATTGAGTCACAAAAACATAACACTTAAGGACTCAAAGTATTAGAAGAAAAGTAAATCTTTTACCCATTAATGAGTTTTTTGACACAGTCTTCATAAATGAATTCCTGATTAGTGTTAGTGTCGAAGACATGATCATAAGTGAATGCTTTGTCAGCCCCGAGCCATACCTGTGGCTCATTCGGTGTAACTCTTGTGCAAACTTTGCACATATCTATTATTTCTTTTGGCAGTTGGGGTCGAATCCTGTCATTCAAATCATTCAAAATTAAGACAAACAACGATTGAGGTATTGGTCAAAAAAACATTATCTCAAATGAATGAATGGACACATACCTGACCGCAACCCTTACGTTATTTTCGGTCTCCATTTCTTCCACTTATTATCAAAACTATTATTATTTACACAAAATATTTAATAAATTATTATTTTATTTATAGTTAAATCATTGTTTCGAATATTGAGTTCATTGAAAGTAATTATTAATTATTAAATAAAACGAATAAAAATGAATTAAATCTAAAATTAAAAACTAATTAATAAATGACTAACAATTGGATAATAATTACTATAAATTCAAATCTCAAATATCGAAACAAAACAAGTGAGAAATGAATGACATCTTGAATGACGTATTGATGGCATAACTCTATCGTAGACTCAATTCATACTATAATTCATACTATATTTGGCGCAATTTTTGTGTCCTTGTATTCAATAAGCATTTCCTACCTTTAAGTCATAGGCAGTACTTATTTTTTTTATTAGAATTTTATTTATTTATTAAATAAGAACTTTTTTCCCGAAGAAATAAAAATTTGGTTTTAAAAAATTAAGTAATTTTTAAATAATTATCTGAAGCACGAAATAAAGTTGAGGCAAATCTTATTCAATCCAACACTCAATTCATTCAACAGTAACACAACTATTTAAAACTTGATTTAACGCTTATCTCATTCTAACGTACGATAAGTCTTGAAATCCGTTAACTTATATTTTTTTTTTTGAAAAGAAATATTGTCAAAATATGTTAATGTTCTGAAAACTGCTTCAATTAATTTGAAATTAAAGATTTCTAAACATTCAAAACCTTAATCTTCATTAAGTTTGAAACTTTTGAAGTTTCGGTAAATTGAATGCTATTTTACTAACGCTTTATAATTGATGTAAAACTTTTAAAACCTGAGAGAAAATATTTGCACAAAAACACTAAAACATTGAACACTACTATAAATGTAAAATTCATGGACATTGAAAGTTGGCGTTTGCGGGGGATTTCATATTTAATTTATTCTTCATTCTCAGTACAGTTAATGAATTTCTCAAAAAACTAATTTGTAAAAAATGCTTTATTTTGCAAAGGATTCTGAAGGACAGAAAAAGATTTGATTTTGACATATCTTTCATATGTTATATAATTATAAATATTATTACTTGAAACTTGAAGCTTTTTAACCCAAATAATACTTACGCAATACTTGATGCGAAAATTCATTTGTTTTATCTGTGAATAGACATAATTTATACTCAATTATTCTATTAATTCATGAATTAATTATTGAATTCATAACCATCTGTTATGAAATATATGGCACAAAATTTATTTATGGATTAAATACAAAATGAGTTCTAGTCATTTAAATTATGAAGGAATGCATAACTTCGTAACTAATGATATTTTGGTCTAATAGAGCTTTATTATAAATCAATAATTACAACTGTGGAAAATAAACAATCGAATTAATATTCAAGTTACCCAAAGATAAATCAGTTTTGGATATTTTTAGGTCATATCTACTAATGACAAATCATATAATACTCTATTCATAATAGACTATTTCAAATTGCAGTACTTTATATCTATTGTTACAATAGATCTATCAATAATTTGAAGCTTTATGTGAGTTAAATATCTGTCTTTTGACGACATACTGACATTTAATGCTTACATATACAAAGATTAAGAGCTTTTACGACATTAATAATATAAGTTTTCCTTTAGCTTAAAATTAAATTCTGTGAAGAGTAATGAAGAGTCAATTTATTAATAGTAATAATACAAGACTTGAAAACATTATGAGATAAGATATCTATTCTAACGATAATTTTTCAGAATTTTTTATTTAAGTACTTGAATAGAAAGTAGGAATTTTAGAATATTAAGTCCTTATTTATAAACATCTAATTAAACTTGAAAAATGTTTTTAATTTGCATTTGTTTTTCTTGTATAACCCATAAGTTGAATTTTTATCATGATTTGAATAATGATAAAGAGTATTAGACTTAATTTAGAAAATTTATTCCATAATTCTAATATAGGATTATATTTATTTATTAATAGCTGAATTATCTTTAGAGTCGAAGGAAACTACACCTAAAACATAGCTGCATAGAATGCATAACACCTAATGTGATATAAAATTTTATTTTATTTTTTGTTTTAGGTCATTACCAACTCCTCCAAAAAATAATGAAAATAAAGAGATTTCTTAGAATTACAACGAAAAATTCAAAAGTTTTTGATAATTATCCTAAACATTGAATTATTTAATTTGTAGTTTTTTTGTTACAGATAAAAGAATTTTAAAATTTTATGGAAGTTTAAGATAACTTTAAAGCTGGTCTGACTTGTAAGGTATAGTTTAATAGGAGTAAAAAATTATTGGGTCACTCATCCTGATTGAAATTCGGATAAATGATTTACAAAAAAAGAAAAAAAAATTCAGGAAAACTTCTATAAACAATGTGCTTGAACTCAATTTGAAGAACTTTTCGATTTACATGAATGCTGTTCCAAAAAAGTTTTTGTTGAAACATTCAATGAGATAGACTGATAATCTGATTCTGAAAGTTTTTACCGTTATAGGACTCGTGAGCCCCATCTCGAGATCACTTTATTAAATAGTAAACTAAAAATTGTGAAGATTTATACTTAACTTTATTCTTGCAAAATCTTTGAAGAGCTATCATTTAATTGAACAATATTTTCAATAAAATCATATCTCATATCTATCTAAATAAAAATCTCAAAATATTTTTGAAGAATCATTCAAAATGAATGTTTGAGAAATAAGAATCTTTTTTTCTGTTTCTTATAGTTTCAACGCTTGATTTTTACATCTCTATAATCACTGCAATTACATGTCTATTATAAGTCTGGCATCTGAGACACTTCTAGTCGGGGTTTTCCGCTTGAGGGGCTTTATATCGTCGCTTTGGAACTATACTATCGTATCTCTAATTGAAATAACATTAACGATAC